>CM021104.1:685302922-685417490 GCA_007115665.2 Sequoiadendron giganteum | reverse complement strand
AATTTGTAAAAACTGAATATATTAATGTTTATGTAGTATTTACTTTCAATTTTACAAAACCAATTTGCTATTTTCATTTTGTTTCAGACTATTATCATATCAGCGCATTGAGCATTCCATATGAGGATGCCATTTTGTATCCAATTTCTTTCAAATCAATCAAATACAGATTGTTTCTTATATGTACTCATTTATTGACTCATTGGATGCATCTTATCTTTGAATTTTGCAAAAAAAATGCATTTTTAGTGAAGTTTAAGCAATTTTTTAAGTTCTCGAGTTTTTTCCGAGTTTTTGCCAAGCTGACTTTTTTGGGCTTGCCGAGTACTTGCAAATGCCGAGTTTCCCAACTATGAGAATAATCGATGCCTCTTGCCTTAATAAATAAAATTTACGAAGAAAGGCACCAACTTATGCTTGCAAACACCTAAAAATGGATGCCACCTTCTGATTGTACCTCAAAAATAGTTAACTGCTTGAGAAATCAGCCCTAAATAGGGCGTCACCTCCATGCACTTCAGTTAAATGTGCATGCAAAAATAAGTTCACCAATTGCACACAAAAATTAAGTCCAATTCAAGTCGACTTGAGAAGTACAAATGAAGATTTAATTTCAATTAACAACCTCCACCTTTACAGGGCGTCCCTTTTCACTTTAGTTCAAAAGTCAAACTTTGACTGTAGGCGTCACTTTTTAGATAGCCAAATTTATGAAAATTTCAATTTGCAAACGTCAACGGAGCTCATGTTTGAAAATTGATTCTGATTGACTGATGTATCAAGATGACTGGCTGACAGTTTCATTGAAGAGCAAGATCAAAACTAACAAGAAACTCCTTGAGGCTGCAAATCCAATTTAGCCTTCAAAATTTAGGGCGCCCCTGGCCTTCAGGGGCACTTTTAGCTTCAAACTTAGTCAATTTTTCATCATTTTGAAGGTGACTTTTGACCTTACTTCATCTCGTGTTCTCTGAACGCTGACAAAACTTCAGAGATGGCTCATAGGCTCACTGCGAAGCTGGCCCGGTTCTGAACATGAGCTCTTGGAAAGCACATTTCCTAAAGACATCATCTGCTAGGTGAAAAACTTGGGAGCCCTTGACATCCAGGCGCGCTTTTCCTCGCAGACTGTAGACTGCTGACAAGTCTATTGATTCAGATGAGATATGCAACGGAAAGATGGAAGTGTCACAGATAGGATGAGTATCTAAGATAACCCAAAAGACAACATTTGAGGCTTCAAAACCTTGGGCGCCCTGTTGTGACCTTTTTCACACATCACCCCATACAGATGGGGACCCCCTAAATTTCGCTCCATTCTGGTCGTTTGGCTTTGGTTAGTGCGTCTCTCTCTCTATCTCTGGTCCTTCCGGGGATGTCCTGTCGTCTGACCCAAGTTGAAGTATTGGTTAAGTCTGTGTAATTAGGGTTTTCATCCTTCAAGCTTATTTAAGGTCAAACTGAGTTATAAAATTGAAATTCAAGCTTCGTATAGCAGTCAGAAGGCTTTGAGCAGAGTCCCCCTAAATTTTCACTGTATTCCGACAACTTACTATTTTTAGTAAGTATTCAATTTGGGACTATTTTATCGAGATTTTGGAATTCTGTCAGTTCCATCGCATCCAGGTGACATCAAGCTACCTACACGTAAATTTTGAGCCAGATCAGACAACTTGCTATTTTTAGCAGTTCAGACTTCAGGAGCCGTTTTCGGGGTTTTCACGTGAGCTTTTCAGTTGCATGTTTGGAGAATCCTTCTAGGTTTTCCAAAACCTTCGCAGTGATGTAACATGCAAACCAAGACGATCACTTTCAGAATTCAGCCTTCAGAGGCTATTTTTAGGGTTTGCATGCAGAGTTTTTCAACGCATGTCTGGAGATACCTTTTGGGTTTTTCAACAGCTACGCAACAATGTGACATGCAAGCGGAGAAGATCAAATTTCGAGGACTTACTATTTTTAGCCAGTACATGCATGCAGACCAGTTTTCTGGGTTTTTTTGGGTTTCTTGAGACCCCACGGGCAATATAACATGCAAAACCATCCGGCAGTGGATGAGTCACTTTTCAGGCAGTTTCTATTTTTAGCAGGTACACTCTGGTAGCCGCCTAGCACTCCAGTTCAGCAAGCAAAACAACATGCAGAAGGAACGAAGTCAAGCGGAGACCGTTCGGGATACATGCAAGTCAAATTAGGGTTTCCACTTTTATAGGGGGTGAAATCTAGAAACAGTCAAAACGAAGCACCTCACCAACATCAGCACACTTCAAGGTACCTGCTGGCAAAATTTGAGCGAAATTGGAGAACTTACTATTTTTAGTAAGTCAGGGCATGGCTATAAATAGCAGGTCTGCACCCGAGGTTGGCATCAGAGTGACACTCAAGTTCTCAGGATCAGGCGTTGCAAGTTTTAGGTCAAACGGAGCTACTGAAGTCAAAAAAATCAAGGACTTACTATAAATAGCAGGTCAGGGCAGAGGACTAGCAAAACAGGTTCACAAGGCGAAGAGTATCATATGGTGAAATTTTCAGGCAAAACGGAGCTATAGGGGTCGAAAATCAGGGGACTTTCTAAAAATAGCCTGACTTGCCCAAAATAGACGGTGAAGACGAAGGCAGGCAGAGGTATAAAAAAAAATTTCTAAGTCTGGAAAATGAAAGTTGCCTAGTGAAAATGCGCCCCAGTCAAGGTGATGAGGACTTAAAATATTCTAAGTATAGGAAATGAAAGCTCATGTGTCTAAATGCGCCCTCAAGTTGTTGAAGACACTTCAAAAAAATTTCTAAGTCAAAAAAAACGAAAGCTCACCCCATGAAATGCGCCCTCAAGTCAAAGCTTACATGTGAAAAACGCCTAAGGCACGAAAATAAAAGTAGCCTACCTCATTTGCGCCCTCACCTTGAAAGGATATTGAAAATGCTGGAAAAAGTTCTAAGGCACAAAATGAAACTAGCCATGGCAAAATGCGCCCTCAAGGCAAGTGAGAAGACTTTGAAAATTGTCTAAGTCACAAAATGAAAGTAGAAGGTGTAAAATGCGCCCATGAGTTAAGAGGGGCTTAAAATGCGCCTAAGGCATGAGAAATAAAAGCTCCCACATGTGAATGCGCCCAAGGTTGCTGGAGACTTAAATTTATTTCTAAGGCACGAAATGTGAGTAGTATAAGCCATTTGCGCCCAAGGAGGAATGAGAAACTTGGAAAATTCTAAGGCACAAATGAAAGTGGACTATGTCAAATGCGCCCTCAAGGAAAAGAAAATATGAAAATCTTCTAAGAAATTGGAAACTTCCTAAGGTGTTAAAATGAAAGCATGCTTATCAAAATGCGCCCATGATGGAGGAGTAGGTAGAAAATGCCTAAGTTCAAAATAAAAGCTCACCCTCTCTTTTGCGCCCATGAAAGGAAGGGATTCTTTTTTTAAAAGTTCTAAGGCATGGAGACTTTTTTTATAAATAAAATAAAATGCCACGGGGAAATATACGCCTAAGGGGGGTGAAGATTTAAATTTTCTATCAGGTGTGTGAAGTGAAGAATGTCTAAGGCGTGGGAATTAAAAATTGAATAAGATCAAATACGCCTAAGGGAGAAAAAGGATTTTAATAAAATTCCTAAGTCATGGAAAATAAAACGCTAGAAGTATGAAGATGTTCGAAATTTTCCTAAGTGAAATAAATATTTCACTAGATAGAAATACACCCTTGGCATGAAGAGTTTGACAGACGATATGAAAATTTTCCAGACATTTAAACGGGGTTGACGACTTGATGAAGTATTTTCTAAGTGAAAATTAAATGAACCCGTTTAAAATGCACCCATGAGTTAACAGAGTTTAAAATTAATTTCCTAAGGGAAATTTTAAATATTTTCTGAGGAAATTCGTTTTGCCTAGATTATTTTCCTGACGGAAGTTAAATCTCAGAGGATGAGTTATTTCGAACAGGCAAGTGATTTTAAATCACCTGGAGTTGAATATTTTAAAGAGAAATTTTAAAATGTCTAAGGCAAATTTTATGAAATCGAGGATTTAAATGACAGACATTTTAAAAATTGGAAAGGAATTTACAACTCCCACGAATTTTTCAAATCAAATTTATTTAAACACTGCGAGATTTTAAAGTGGGATTTTAAACCAAATCAAGTGATTTTTTTTCACAAGTTGTTTAAATTACCAAGAGTTAACTGGCAGACCAAGAGGAAAAATTCGAATTTTCACAAGGAAGGAATCATTATTAATGGCAACTGCCATAATGACTGGCTGACGACTAGCCCACTACTGCGCTTGAATTAGAAGATTCCAAACGAAGAGAGTGGAGAATTGATGAGGGTGCTAAAAATAGCCCCAGCCTTACTTGGCAGGATTCTTCGAGAAGAATTATTTAAACAGTCTCTTCTCTCATTTCTCCTCACATTTTTCGAAGTTGAAGTTGCTGAAGAAGTTCTTGGGAGATTGAAATATTTTCGAAGTTGTTGAGGAGAGAAATTCCTTGAGAGTTTATTTTATTTCGGAGTGTTGAGTTGCTGAAAGTGTGAAGTGCTGGAGAAATTTTTATCTGCCGAGACTCTTTCTTTCAAAAGCTGAAAGTGTGTTGCTGCAATTTCGAAGTTGAAGGTTGAAGTTGTTTTCCGGAGTTGCTGGAAGATTTATTTGTTGAAGTTGCTGCAGAGTGTTGAGTTGCAGAAATTTATTATGTGCTGAAGATCTTATTCTCGGATTGCTGAGGAAGTTTTTTTGGAGCTGCAAAAGAGTTGCTGCAGATTTTATTTATTCGAGCTGCTGAAAGTTAGTTGCTGTTGAAGTTGAGAGGAAGTCGAAAGTTGCTGAGGTTGACGGAAGTTGAGGCAAAAGATTTAATTTATGTTGTGCTGAGAAAGTAGCCACATTGCTGAAAGTTGTTAATTTGCTGTATTTTTTCTTCGCCAGTCAGAGTGCAGTTGCTGGAAGCTTCTTTATAAGCTCAGAGCTTTTATACAGTACGAGGTTTGGAGTTAGTAATTTATGCTGAGAGTTTTTATTTCCAAAAGCTAGCTCCACGTTTGCAGCCGTCTCGGAGGCTATTTTATTTTATTATAAATCTACAAGCTAACTTATTATTATTCTATTTTATTTTGCAGATGGCTGGAGCAAAGGATGTTGTTGGAACAAGTAGAGCCGCAGGCAGAGCTGCAAACACTGAAACGGCCAAGGCTAGCTCATCCCGGCAGGCAGTGATTAAAAGGCTCACCAAGTCATTTCTTCCAAAATCGGCCATTGTCTCCAAATTGGCAGGATTAAGTGACACCAACCTCGGGTCATTTAATCTAAATGCACTCAAGTCTAGGATGTACGGACTGGGAGGCCATCAACCATCAGTCACGGCACATAACATCATGAAGAGTGGTATCTATGCAACCGCTGGTTTTCCACCAGCAATTCAGTGCCCGGAACTAATTATGGAGTGTGCGAACCACTACAAGCCGGAGCGTAGAACCATTGTCTCGCCGGATGGCAAATTGCTTGCCAACTTCACGCCAGATGCCATCGGAGAGGCATTTGGGATTCCTACTGCCGAAAAGATGCTCTACAGATCAAAGGAGAGGGCGGATAAAATGTACTCCACCTCCTTCGAGAGGGTTGCTGCGGTCATCAACAGAGTTTGGATGCAAAAGCCAAAGCCACCTCGCACTAGACTCCCAAAGCAGATAATTGCCGAAGATGTGAAACAGGAATACTGCGACTTGATGATGATGCTGAGCCGAATAAATGGGAGTGCACAAGCCTACTTCTTCGAGCCTTGGATGTTCTA
This sequence comes from Sequoiadendron giganteum, assembly GCA_007115665.2. Classification (NCBI taxonomy): domain Eukaryota; kingdom Viridiplantae; phylum Streptophyta; class Pinopsida; order Cupressales; family Cupressaceae; genus Sequoiadendron; species Sequoiadendron giganteum. The sequence goes on along the minus strand of CM021104.1, from coordinate 685,411,705 downwards.
CTTCATCGAGATCATATTGGAGGGAAAGGAATGTGTTGACTGGGCAAGAATGATCAGTGATAACATAGATGAACAGTTCAGGAGCCTGAGGGGGACGAAAACCTTTTACATGAGCTCGTATGTGATATATATGCTGGCAAGAATGACCAAGTACCGAGGGATTACATACAAGGAGCCAATAGGCTGTGCACCTGATCAGTTCAAAATCCATGAGGCCTGCACACAGTTGCATCTAGCTAACCCTGCCAGTTACAAACGGGCTAATGATGCATTCACAATGCACATCACGAGGACCCTTCAGCGGAGAACGCAGCAAAGAATATCCAAAGAGGCACAAGCATTGATCGAGGAATACGGATATTGGCTCATCCAATTTCCGAAATTCACTTACATTAGGCTGCAGGGGTTCACTTCGTATCCATACCGGCTACCGAGGTACCCCACCGATCACATTATAATGCTGGAAATATCTAGGCAGTTGATCGCCTATGATAAGATTCAAAAAAAGAAGAAGAAGGGTGGACTTGACTTTCCTATTGCCATGGGAAATTCCACTGAGGTGTGTCCCTCCTTGCAGGCAGCTCGAGAGGCAGAGGATGAGCTGCAATTCTATCATCTATCGTATCACACAGGCAGACAGGATTTCGATCCTTACAGAAACATCCGAATGATACAGAACGTCGAGTACCGACACAAGGCTCACATTGAAGACTTTTGGGCAAATGCTGTTGATGAGGTTGAGATAAGGAAAAGGATGTTTTCCAAGCTTCCCCTCAAATTGATCAGGGAATGTGAGATCATTCCAGTTCCCGACCAGGTGGAAGAGGATGTCAACGTTATGCAACCCGACTATGGTTCAGTCAGGGATACTCCGTCCCACCACCTGATTGGTCCGAGCCAGAAATCATGGACTTGGACACGCTCTCTATTCCGGTGTTGACTTTCACAAGGGCTTGGGTCAATAGACATGCATGCAGACTTAAGAGCAGATCGATCGCCCTTACTTATAGCTTGATGGGTGACCCAAGGCCGCTATCGATGAGAAGGGGAAAGCAGGTTGCTCAAACACCGGAAGCACAAGTAGAAGTACCAACCCAGCCGATACCGTTGAGGATGGAACAAGCATCACCTATGCACTCACAAACTCGGTCTTCGAGTTTGAGAGTGATTTCATTATTTGCTGATCAGAGGGCAGGATTGGGTGAAGAGCGGGAGCTTGAGGAGGTGGATCAACCCAACATCCGAGAATCAGATAGTATAAGCGTCAGTGTATCCAGGGCTGGCCAACAAGAGGAAGAAGATGAAATAGTGGTTGACACTCGTTTCCAACAGATGTTGGACATGACATTGGAGGAAGAGGAAAACACAGAACAGGGGACCCAAGGGTCCGGAGATACGCAGCTCGTGGAGGATGATGAGCCCGAGCAGAGCAGTGCAAGAAGAGAAGAAGTGCACGAGGTGGAGGCAACGGAGGAGCAGCCCCTAGTCATTTGCAATCCGCAGCAGACGGTGCCGGATTGGCTTTCAGACAGAATGAGAAGAGAACCCGAGGATGATACAGATCCAGCCATCGAGATGGAGGAGTTCCTCAGGAGGATCAGTGTGCCACCAGAAAAGAAGAGGGCCAGGAAGTTTTCAAAGATCTCGACTGATGAGTCAGGCTCTCGCACGCTTCAGGTGGCTGTTCCGAGGGAGGATTGTGATCGAACCGAGGAGAGGCCTGAAAATTATGTGATCACCACCGTAGAGTTGGGTCGTCCTACGGGAGCCCAAATTGTTGAGGAGTTCGATAACTCCTATCAGGCATTGAAGGATCAGTTGCTCCGCACGGAGGGGAAATATAAGAAATTGAAGAAGGAGCACAAAACCTTGATAGGATATGTGCAGAGTCTAGCACGTCCAGGTGAACCAGCAAACCCAACAGTAGAACGTCCACCAGAGCTTCCGAGGGAGTCAGTTGTTGGCTTAGAAGATTTAAAGAAGATGGAAACGGAAGCGAACAAGTGGGTTAGCCATGTTCGTACTGAGACAAGGAAATTCATGGAGGACCTCACCAATGCTTATCGGCAGGCCTCAAGTATTTTGGCACTGATTGATATGGTGGATCAGGCCTGGGGCGATACCCGCATCTATCAGACGAAGACTGTACTTCGTTTGGGGGCTTTGATGCATATACCTCTGCAAACTTTGGTGGATGTAGGTGTGATTTAGGATGGTGACAGGTATGATTTCACCAGTTGGTACTCCTCGGTGGTCACAGGCCGTGGATTTCACGATGCAGCAAAGGCAGATTCAGCCAGAGTGAGGAAAGCAATGGGAACATCTTGGAGGGAGTCCTTAATACATTAGAAGCCATATTTGCTAGAAAGTTGGCCCCAGAGGAAATAACTGCTGATGGCTTGAAAGACAAACTAGCTCCATTCTTCTCAGCTGCGAGGTCGCTTGTCCTGGATGACTTTGAGAATGTCTCCACTTTCTCTAGTATAATCCAGAATACCCAGGACGCCTTGGTGGCATGGAAGAAGTCTTACACTTGGCACGGTCAGACGGTAGCGGTCTTGGAGTTCCAGCTCAACCATATTCCACCGATTTCTGCCCAGGAGGTTGAGGCGGTATTGGCCCGATTGATCGAGTTTGCAGTCCGAGAACAGGACAGTGGGAACGCGCTGCTTGATGAAGATCTTCTAGAAGAAGATAGTGGGCATTAATTGCTCATTATGGTTCCTGCAGGGGAGTGGAGAATATTCTGTGCATTTATTGCCCCGCTCCCCTCAGTGGCGGTTTTTAGGGCAGAAGCCCTAATTAGGGCATAGGTGGCTCGATCTGAGCCCTTCATTGTAATTCAATTTGAGCCGTCCGTTGAAATGGGCTAGCTATAAAAGGGGCATTCCCCCTCGTTTGTAATAATTAGACATTAGATCAAGAATTGAATCAGAGCGAGAGTAGAAGGCATATAGCTTTTAGCTTAGAAGTTAGCTTAGATTGAGGAGGAAAGGAAGTTTTCCCATTGAGGACTTTGTAAGAAGTTGTTGTGAACACTCTCATAATATAAAGATTTATCATTGTTTGGTGGTTCTATCTTCTATTGTGAGTAGCTAGCAAGGCTTGTTCGTCTTTCCAATTCAAGTGGATAGAGTAAAGTAGGCTTTGTTTTATGCAAATAGTTGTTAATTGTGGAGTGTGGCGTTCCGATTTGAGCACATCTTCTTTCATCCATACCACTAGCAGGCTTACTGATGGTAAGTTTGCCTTGCGTGGTCAACTGGAGTATTGGCACCTACTTCAATTGTGACTCATATGTCCGTATGCATCGTAGTGATGGTATGAACATGTTGTGTCATAATTTGAACACCTTTCTCATCCATTGAAGATTGCACCAACCTTGTCAGAGTTGTCCGAAAGGAGACAAAGCAAAGTTTGGTTTGAAGAGTGTTTAAGTCGATCCTCGTTCTCCACCCTTTAGAAGTAGATTCGTGGAATTCCTATCCCTATCCCTTTAATTCAGTATTTCCCGGTTAATTTAGGAATCAGAGCAATATCGTCAAAATCATTCATTTGCTTCACTATGATTGAACAACTACGTAAGTCTCCTTGAAATAACCAGCATATACACATCAACCAACTGAGTCTATTTGCGATAAAAGGAACCTTGGAGTTGAACGCATGAACTTTCACACAATCTTAGCATGCGGAATACTTTGATCAAGAGAGAATAGAGTGACTGTTGGACATTTTATTCTATGTTGGCGTCGTCATAAAAAGCACGTCAACACGCCCCTGGCCTCTAGGGGCTCTTTTGCTATTTTCTAACATTTTTGACCTTGATTAAACCTCATGTTTGACTCTTGATTCTGGCAGTTGAGCAACTCAAATTTATTCGTTGACAGATTCATTGCGAAGCTAGACCAAGTCTGAGACAAACATCTTGGGTATCATTTGGTCAGAAACCTACATCTGGTACCTCAAAAAGTTGGGCACCCCTGGCTAGTAGGTGTGTTTTTTGTTCCAGTGTTAGTCAAATTTTTATCTCCCTCATTTCACGTTCAATCTCCAATCTCGAGCGTTAGACACGTCTCGTGATCTTGCTATTGAATTTATCGCGAAGCTGACAGGATGTTGAGCAGATTCCTTGAAGAAGACAACCTTTGAAGACCACATTTGGTTACCCACAATGATGGGCACCCCTGGTTAGTAGGAGCTCTTTTGCCTTGGAGATCTTCAGTGCAACCTCTATTTTACATGTCCATTTGCTCAACTGATGCTGCCATTTGATAAGTCCTGCGAAGTGGCTAATGGATACATTGCAAAGCTGGGCTGAAGTTGAGAAGATCATCTTGGAGATAATCAATGCAAAAACTAGATCATCTTGGAGATAGTCAATGCAAAAACTAACATCTGATGCCTTGAATTCTTGGGAGCCCCTGGCCTGCAGGCGCTCTTTTCTCTACCAATGTTAGCCATTTTTGTAACTTATTTATTCCTCATTCAATCTCCGATTTCAAGTGCTAGACAAATCTTCTGGATTGGCTGGTAGGCTCATCGCGAAGCTGGTAGGGTTCCGAAGAAGTCCTCTTGGAAGTGACAAAACTCAGAAAGTTGATCTGGATCTCTAAAATCAAGGGTGCCCCTGGCTAATAGGTGTGCTTTTGTCTCCAGAGTTAGAAAAAATTTCAACTTCTTCACTTGACGAAAATCCCCTCCGAGACGAAGCATCATTTTGGACATATCTCACCATAAAAACTTCACTGGAGCATTTCAAGCTTAGATTTCGACACTTGGTACCTGGCCATCTGCCATTGTTGACTTCGAAGATCCTAACTTTTCACTTAAAAAAGCGAAAAGTACCCACCAGACTTAAACTGAGTTTTAACTGAATCTAACTTCACCATTGTGATCGTGAAGTAAAATAAGCCAATCAAAACAATTTTCAGTCAATGCAAAAATTGACATCTGACAAGTTTCAATTTTTAGGGTGTTTTTGACCTTAAAACAAGGGTCTAGAAATCCTAATTTTCAATTTTTTCAAATTTTGCTAGTATCTTCTTGACATCACATTGACTCAAAGCCCATACTTGATTTGAGCAAAAACTATATTTTGACACCATTTTTACAAGGTTTAGACCATTTTAAGTAAAATGCCTTAATGAAGCAAAAAATTTGGTTTGGGTAACATTAGGTTCCGTCTGGTGACCATATCGGATACCTATGACATAGGAGAATATGAGAATCTCTGAGTTTTTTGTAGACCAGTGACTTAACAATTGGGCATTGGAGTCAATACTTTCTTTCCTAATCACCTAATACTTGGACTTTTCCTAAAAATCACCTATAGCAAGACTACCTAAATAATCACCTAAAACATGACATAACTTCACGGAACAGGGAAACACATTACTACATAACGAAGAAGTATAAATAAATTATTTACAAAAAATTTACTGCTGCCCCATAGGGATGATTTGCTTGAGATATTGCCTACTGTATGGTAGTGGGAAGAGCCTCCCACCAATGTCGTTTATGCCTAAAAGGCTTCACTTCTCTTCTGATGGGCATTGAAGGAGGCAATCCTTCTGGAATGAAGATTCTCAGGTATTCACTCATCCATGAAAAGGTATTCTGACAAAAGTCAGAATATGATGCAAATGGGAAAATTGATACCCCTGAGGCATAAGTTCTGCTATAGTCCATCATCGGGATGTTGAATTCTTCAAACTAGTCAACCGAGTTCCAAACTCGATTTCTATAATGTCGTAGGTGATCTTTTCTGACCTAAAAATATCCTTTGATTGGTTCATCGATCAACTCTACATCACCTTTAACACATAGGAGTTTGATCCCCATGTCTTCGGCATCTTTGAGGCCTAACAAAAGCACCTCTTTTTCGTCTTCAGTGAATTTCAATTACACAGATGGGTGCAACTGTCCTTTAGGAGAGATGATCAATTCCCCTACTTATGAAATTATATTTAAACAACCTCCATCGAGTTGTACTATCCATGACTTTGCATCCTCCATCGGTCTCTTTTCAGAACAAGCAATGTTCTGGTCCTTTGAGTTTGATAAACGAGCAAACAACTAATGGCTATCTTCGGCCGGCTTGAACCTTGCCAAGAACTTCTCACTCATGACCGCCCAGCTTATGATAATACCTAGTTGTAAATGATTGAACCAGTCGGCAACATTTGCCTCAAGAGTTTCAACAAAGAGTTGCATGGCGATATCTTCGTGAGGTATAGACAAAATGGAGCAAGCCGCTGTGAATGCTGAGATATGCTCGTCGGGGTGTCAAGCCCCATCGCCGTAGAATCTCGGGAAATTCTTTCGCGATCCTTTGGGAAGTTCATGGTGTCCTTGTAGGGCCAATGGGCCTATGCCATTGCCCCATGGCAATGGGGTTGGACGTCTTACAACTCTTGCATTATGACCATTGTCGTTGTTGTTGGCGTTGCCATTGTTGATACGGTTGTTGGCCATTGCTTGAGCTGGAGCTTCTTGTTGTTGTTCTTCTAGAAAATGCTTTGGCACCTCTTCGAAGACTTGCTCTATGTTAGACGCCTCTTCAAAGTCTTCTTCTTCTTGAAATAGAGGATTTGTCCTCCTTATGTATACTCGGTGAGCCAGGATGCCTACTGCTACACAGGAGGTGGTATATTGGCCTCTTGGTTGCAAGATCAACCTTTATTTCTTCCTCGTCCAAAGTAATAGTTGTGGGTCTCCACTAAGCTGGTGATGTATTTTCCTTGAAAATATAAGTGTGCAAGCTACTAATGATGTCCAATTGCTCTCCTTCAATGATTGTGAAATTCAGCTAAAGAATCGTGGGTGTGAGATCCGGTTGTTCAACAAGAGCCCAATGGATGCCAGATGCCCATCTCGTGACATAAAAGCATTAGCTTTTCTTTGAAGTTTTATGCCTCGTTGCCCCGTGGTAGGCGCTAGAAATATGTTGGCATTTCAATTCGCACCTCTGGAGTGCTTATTGGAAAACGGAAGCTATTGCAAGTGTGTAGTCACTGCTCTTTAAATTAGAAGGGGAAGATCCCTCTTCTTGTTGATGTTTGCATAAAAAGTACAGTAAATTAATGTTCCTATCTTTTTACTCAACGACAAGACACAAGGGTGCATAAAAAAAATGTGTTGCAGTTAAGGTTTTTCTTTGGTTTCTGCAGATCTTAACTACAACTAAGCTAACTTTTAATCTATCCTATCTCCTCTAGATAAACAGAGCAAGAGAATATAGGAGCAGGAATGTAATGGTTCAATCACTTAGACGAATGTTTCTCCTAGAATGCATCTGAAGGCTCTAAACTCCGAAATTTACACTGAAATAGAATCCAAACAAGTAATCTTTAGACGGTAGGCTAGATCTCAGGATTCCCAAGGAGGCACTATTACCTTTCCGAGGTGTAGGCTGAAAGGTAGACAACTAGAAGCAACAAAGGATGATAATCTTTCTTCCTAAATTCCCAAGGAGAGACAATGCTCTTTCCGAGGTGTAGATTATACTTTGCGACGACAACATGTGTCAAAGAGACAATCACATATGATGCGATCAAACCAAGAATACATGAACAATGATTGAATACACCTATCTAAATAAGAAGAACACAAGTTGTACTTAGTGTTTTCCTATCACAAATACGATCCAAGAACAACTACTAAGCAAACAAAGTCGAAAGCTTGTGAGCTCAGCGTTTTGCTTCCATAAAGTAAAGTTACAAATTTATGAGCAAAGGCTCTTATTTATAGAGGCTCAAAGGAGTAGGCGACCCTAAAATCTCCTTGAGTTAACAATTAGTTCTTGGCAATCTGCAATATTTATTCCTATGTCTAAATGTAGGTGACCTAACAGTTAACTAGAAAGCTACTTCAATTAACTGAAACTAAACTAAAAGTGAACTCCAATGTACAAAGTGCCTCCAAAAATAGAGATCCACAATTACAGGAGATAGACATGCATGATCAATGGGATGGTGACTTAACCTGGAAAGAGGCATCAAGTTCACTCCCGTTTGTCATTAATGCTACTTTGGAGGGTAGGACGTCCCAACTAGGTGTTTCACGCCACATCACCACTAGTCAATAGGTTCTCTAACCAGTCATTTACTTATTCTGCCTCTGGACAATAACTGCTCCATAGGATGATGACGTCTCGCTTCAGCATCTCTTCACCACTTGTGATTTGTTGTTGATATTCAATGGTCTTGGCAGCTGCATCATCTAGCTTGGTCGTCATGGCTGCAATCTTACTCAACTCATGACCAGTAGGATCACTGCAGAGACTGCTGTGGATGAGGTCCTGGAACTGTTTTTGTACTTCAGCTAGCTCAGTGTAGGCACCTCATTCGTGTTGATAATGGCAAGGGAGGGATATTACCAATGTTCTTACGAACTTGATAAAACCTGCTACAATCTGTTGGTACTCAATCGGTTCCATAGAGTTGGTATCATAGGCTTTCACATTGTATGCCATCTGTTCTTTCCAAGCGAAAAGATGTCGCTTGTTCTCTAATATGGTAACTGAATTGTATGCCATTTCTAAGACAGAGAAAGTGATCTCATCCCCAGGCCTCTTCTCTGTTGCATCTAGGTCAGATTTTTGAATCTCCGCGCGGAGGTCATGGGCTCTGCATCCTAACTGATATAGTTCTGCGAGTATACACCTTCCTCTGATGAGAAATTCTTCCACTTGATTTCTCAAGTGTTTTCCATATAAGATCAACTGGTGATGATTCTGCTCCGCAAGGAGGTCTAGCATCTCTTGAGGCAAGGCAGAGATATTTGGTGTGCCATGTATCAAGCTAGATATGTATAACCTCAACTGCTGGTTTTCAGCCTTTAAGGCTGCTTTATCTTTTCCATCCTTTGCCATTCTTTCTTGGACACTTATCTGATGCAACTCCAAGAAGGTCTGCTTCCAACTATCGAGTGGTCTTACCAAGGTTGACGTTCAACAAGGTGAAGTCATCAACCTCTACCTCATGTGCATTCTTGTCCTTAGGTGGCACAACTGTCTCTATGAGAATTTCATCGTCAACATTCTTTCATACGTGGACCTGCTTCTTCAGCTTCTTTATTGGCATGTCTTGAGGGACATGATCAAACTTTCTGAAATCCAGCAGGTAGGATGGTCTCTTTCTTTTCCTTCCCAGGAGATTCTCAATCAATGAGGTATCATGACTAGCGCTACTGGAAGGATAGATGATAGGACCCTAAATGCTTGACAAATGGGATTGCGTTGCAGTGTCGTGTGGTGGCGAATCCAAGTCAATGGGGACCAGTGATTGTTGTGATGGTGGCGAAGTGGGAGGTTCTGCTTCCACCTCTAGTGTTGCATTGGTTGCGATTGCTTCCATAATAGGCTCTGTCTCAGTTGTGATTGTATCAATTTGTGATGTCCCTTACCCGACCTTGCCCTGGAATTCGCTCATTGCCCTAGGTTTAGGGTTTCTTCCTTCCAAATGAATGTTCTTTATAATGAAGTAATCTTGGTTTGAAATCTGCATTCACCATATTAACAACATTTCCACATACACATATATCTATTAGCATTAATATCTAGATATCCAAAATATAAGCATAATCATAAATGCAATTTTAACAAGCAAGAGGAGTGCCCTGTATGGATCCGCCCTGAAGCCTTCGTGTTGGGCACGAGAGGGTGCCTATCACAATCCTCCTTTCCCGACGGCTTAGTGCCTGCATTCTCCATACATGGCAATACCTTGAAAGACACTTGCCCTATTAGGGAAAAGATGAAACCCTAGGTACCAAGGGCCTACGACCTACCACCCCTATAATAGTGTAGTTTCCTACGCTGGGACCCCCACCCCTCTATGTCCAAACCCGCTTCTTGGGCCTAAGGGACATGAGAGTGGAGTTTTTAGGCTAACCACTTGGACTATGCTTCACCACCTAATAGGGTAACAATCACGGAGAAGACAATCTTTGTATAGCCATATGAGAATGCAATTTATCTTTCTACTTAAGATGCTTAGTAAAAGATAGTTTGTTTATTCAACGAGACGCTTTTAAGGAAATTCAGCAATATGCATACATAGGTATATTCCTTTGTTACATTTATGACTTAAATTTGAAATGCATTTCATAAACATAAAGAGATTATAATCATTTATCCTTTTGCAGTTTTGTTGTATATTTTCTTCTACTATTGTCCCTATCATATTACACAGACATTAAGATGAATTTCTAACAATAAGAGGAAACCGATATCAAAGAGCAAGCAATGATTTATTTTCTAGTGCAACTTGAATTATCTAAATGGCCTAGCTCAAAAAGATCACCAATGTATGCAGAATGCCTGAAGACACGATTTTGTTCTATGTTCTATCAGACGTCATCCTCTTGGGATGACATATTTCTTAGTTTGTTTCTATAATTTTGTTCTCGGGCAGAGAGGTGAATTAATAATGCAGAAGAGAAGTCATATGAGTGAATTCCTTCAATTATTATCATATGTGTATTCCCCCAATAGTTTTTGCAATGAGGCCAATTACAATAGAGTCAATGAGTCTAGCAACACCAATGATCAAATTAGCAATATCGGTTTTTAATATTCAAAATATGCTAAATATTATTGCTAAGTGAATACATCACCTAAGTTGTTGTATCTCACCACGTTTTCTGATTCCTTACTCGCCTCCTTCAACCTTATACTGGATTGATCATAGGATGAGGACAATTCATAAAAATAAATTAATCTATTTATGTTTATATTAAAGAATCATCATTACTTGTAAGGCTTAATAATTGCTGCAAGTATCATTATTGTATATGCATAGGCGATTTGCATATCTACTTACCCATACATATATTATAGACATATGTATATATATATATATATATATATATGATTTTATGAATAATATATCTATATATTCTATAAAAGTTTATATATATTATTATTCCCAACTGCTTTCAAATTACAATAATTTCTTGGTATACATATATATATATATATATATATATATATATATTACTTTGGCATGAATATGAATACCAATATATTTTAATATTATTAACTTACAGCCACATACACCTTTGTTCTCTTCCCCGCTGTAGGCTTTTTTCCAATATGTTCGATCTGCATAGGTTATTATCTTTTCCAGCCAGCTATGATTCTATTGGTTGCTGAGTTGATATGTCCAATGTCTTTATTGTTTCAGATTGCTTCCTTTACATGTGATCGCAGCCTTCCATAGTCATCCATCCCCCTCTTATTCCTCTTTCATAACTTATTTATATCCTTGTATCTCTATGAAGAGATACGTTCGTTTTTCCACAAATAGACGTGCCCTTTATTAAGCATTCCTTTATGCTGATCGCTACTTTTAAATGGTTTTAATAGAGTGTTTACTTTTATTGAATGTCTAATCGCTGACTGCATTATGTAAATTGGTATCTTCTTTGTTTATTATATCACTGCCCTTTAGAATGGCTAACACAATTTAGTTTGCTGTTTATTATTTAATTATTTTATATTAATTTCATTTATGTTATTATTAATAAGTATGATTATAATAACATCAATTTGTTAATAATTATATTGTATATTATGTATTGTTGATAGTTATATTATTATATTCGATAATAATAATAATATTTAAATGGTGATTATTTATATTTACATTTTGATATATATTTGATTTTGTTATTGAATGGCTGCCCCTATTCATATTAATATTTATTTATAGATTGAAGATATTTAACATATTTAGTCATAGGGGTTCTACATGTATTACTATATTATAATTATGATTGTATATTTTAATATTTATATTGTTATTTCCTTTATTTATTAATTTATTTGTATTTTTTTCAATATGTTACCATTTCGGGGGCATGACACAATCACTGGTTCAACTGCAGTTGTTTCCATGACTGTGTCAGGTATGTTTGTGGCTGTCTCCACATGTACCTCTTGCTGATTTGTGTCAACAATCGGTATTCTTCCCCTTGTGTGCCCTAACATTCGAGCTCCTCTAGGAGGGTTACTCCATTACTTTTGTCTGGGCTTCTTCCTTGACGTGGAAGGTAGTGAAGAATGAACCGGTGGTGGCTCTGTGCGGGGAATTACTACCTTCCTTGTCTTCTTGTTGTCCAAGTAGAGTTGGTTGTTTCTGACAACCCTACTTGTCCTTTCTTCTATCGACGCACTTTAGCATACCAATCCACTTTTCCAAGTGGTTGTGAGTCGATCTGATCCACGAAGAATGTAGGGAGAATAACTTCCCCATCATCATCGGATAGGCCTTCCACGTCCTCTGACATGAAGTCAACAATCTGTGGAAGTCTAAACCGGATGTAATCACGTCTTCATACATCGAACTTGTCTTCATAGTTGACCCAATAGCCCTCCATGGACGACTCGTGTGAAGAGTGTTGCTCAAGGTGTGCTGCATAGTGACCCCAAGGATCATATGACCGTCTCTCCATGAGATACTATATTAAGCATTACAACCCTACCACACGAGAGATTCGATTAGTGGATGATCAAATGATATGCAGCCTCAAGCCGAGGGATATTGAAAGGTGCTTTGCCATTCAACCATGTGTGGCAAATGTGGTAATATCTGTGACGGAATGCGAGAAGGCATTTGATACATCAAAGGACAAGTGTTGAAAGAGAATGGCCGAAAAATGGCTTAAAACAAAAAAGGTCAACTTGCCCAAGAATGTAGGAAATGGAGAGTTCAGGGATGAGTATGCAATGTTGATCACTCTACTCAATTGCATCACTGGTCAAGAAGGAAACAGATTTCATTCATGGATGTACTATGTCATTGCCAAAATTGTAAGCAACAGAGAACATTATGATTGGCCTACCCTCATCAGTGATACGCTCCACAAGCAAATGACCGAGTTCTTAGAGGCTCATAAGTTTCACATGTGCTCATATCTTGTATATTTGATTGCCTTCCAAGTCCAGTTCAGAGCACTAAACACAATGGGAACCTTAGGTGTGCAAAAGGTCCATGAGCATTTCCCACGCCTTGAGTTCACACAAGCAGAAAGGAATTTCAAGCGGAAAAATGATCCCTTCCTAATGCACACCGTGAGAGAACTAGACTGTGAGATGTATATATGCATATCACTAGTAGCCAAGGAGGCAATGATGGATTGGGCGGATTGGTTCATCGAGTTCCCCACATACACCTACATATGCGTATATGTATAGAAGGATCATCCTGCCATGTTACCCTACTATCCTTCAAATAGGGTGGTCTTCATGGAATTCTTGCGGCAATTGTTTGAGGTACATTCTCATCTGCACAACAAATGCAAAACCACTACGAACTTTCCTTTTGAGATGGGACTTTACAGGTGCAAGACAGTGGTTGATGCCAAGACCATAGACCACGAAATGGTGAGACTTAACATTAAGTATCTCATCGAGAGACAGTCGTATGATACTCGAGGTCACTATGCAGCACACCTTGAGCAACACTCTTCACACAAGTCGTCCATGGAGGACTATTGGGTCAACTATGAAGATGAGCTCGATGTACGAAGAGGCAATTACAGCCGGTTTAGACTTCCACAGATTGTTGACTTCATGTTAGAGGATGTGGAAGGCCTATCCGATGATGATGGGGAAGTTATTCTCCCTACATTCTTCGTGGATCAGGTCGATTCACAACCACTTGGAAAAGTGTATTAATATGCTAAGGAAAGTACGTCGATAGAGGAAAGGACAAGTATGGTTTTCAAAAATAGCCAAGTCTAATCGGACAGCAAGAAGACAATGTAGTAATTCCCTGCATAAAGCCGCCACCAATTCATTTTTCACTACCCTCCACATCAAGGAAGAAGCCCAGAAAGAAGCAACGGAGTAACCCTCCTAGAGGAGCTCGTATGTCAGGGCACACAAGGGGAAGAATACCGATTGTTGACACAAATCAGGAAGAGGTACATGTGGAGACAACAACAAACATACCTGACACAATCATGGAAACAGTTGCAGTTAAGTCAGTGATTGAGACAATCACAACTGAGACAGAGCTCATTATGGAAACAGTCACAATTGATGCAGCACCAGAGGTGGAAGTAGAACCTCCCACTTTGCCACCATCTCAGCAATCACCGGTACCTGTTGAATTGGATTCGCTACCACACAACACTGTAACGTAATCCCATTCGTCAAGCATTCAGGGTCCTATCATCTATCCTTCTAGCAGGGCTAGCCAGGATACCTCATGGATTGAGAATCTCTTGGGAAGGAAAAGAAAGAGACCATCCTCCCAGCTAGACTTCACAGAGTTTGATTAGGTTCCTCAAGACATGCCACTAAAGAAGCTGAAGAAGCAGGTCCACGTAGGAAAGAAGTTGGAAAAGAAATTGTCATAGAGACAACTACACCACCCGAGGACAAGAATGCACATGCGGTAGAGGTTGATAACTTCACCTTGTTGAATGTCAACCTCGGTAAGACCACTCGGCAGGTGGAAGCAAACCTTCTTGGAGTTGAATTAGTAAGTGTCCAAGAAAGAATGGCAAAGGATGGAAGAGATAAAGTAGCCTTAAAGGCTGAAAACCAGCAGCTGAGGTTATACATATCTAACTTGATACATGGCACACCAAATATCTTTGCCTTGCCTCGAGAGATGCTAGACCTCCCTGTGGAGCAGAATCATCACCAGTTGATCTTATATGGAAAACACTAGAGAAATCAAGCAGAAGAATTTCTCATCAGAGGAAGGTGTATACTCGCAAAATTGTATCAGTTAAGATGCACAGCCCACAACCTCCGCATGGAGATTCAACAATCTGAGCTAGAGGCAGTAGAGAAGAGGCGAGGGGATGAGATAACTTTCCCTGACTTAGAAATGGCATCCAATTCAGTTACCACAGTAGAGAACAAGCGACATCTTTTCGCTTGGAAAGAACAGATGGCATACAAGGTGAAAGCCTATGATACCAACTCTGTGGAATTGATTGAGTGCCAACAGATTGTAGCAGGTTTTATCAAGTTCATAAGAACATTGGTAACATCCCTCCCTTGCCATTATCAGCACGAACGAGGTGCCTACACTGAGCTAGCTAAAGTACAGAAACAGTTCCAAAACCTCATCCACAGTAGTCTCTTCAGTCATCCTACTAGTCATGAGTTGAGTAAGATTGCATCCATGACGGCCAAGCTAGATGATGCACCTGCCAAGACCATTGAATATCAACAGCAAATCAAGAGTGGTGAAGAGATGCTAAAGCAAGACGTCATCATCCTATGGGGCAGTTATTGTCTAGAGGAAGAATAAGTAAACGACTGGTTAGAGAAGTTGTTGACTAGTGGTGATGTAGTGTGAAACACCTAGTTGGGACGTCCTACCCTTCAAAGTAGCATTAATGACAAACGGGAGTGAACTTGATGCCTCTTTCCAAGTTAAGTCACCACCCCATTGATCATGCATGTCTATCTCTTGTGGATCTCTATTTTTGGAGGCACTTTGTACATTGGAGTTCACTTTTAGTTTAGTTTTAGTTAACTGAAGTAGCTTTCCAGTTAACTGCTAGGTCACCTACATTTAGACAGGAATAAATATTGCAGATGGGCAAGAACTAATTGTTAACTCAAGGAGATTTTAGGGTTGCCTACTCCTTTGAGTCTCTATAAATAAGAGCCTTTGCTCATAATTTTGTAACTTCATGGCAACAAAACGCTGAAATCACGAGCCTTCAACTTTGTTCGCTTAGTAGTTGTTCTTGGATTGTATTTGTGATAGGGAAACGCTAAGTACAACCTACGTTCTTCTTGTTTAGATAGGTGTATTCAATCATTGTTCATGTATTCCATGTTTGATCGCATCATGTGTGATTGTCTCTTTGACACATGTTGTTGTCGCAAAGTGTAATCTTTGATTGAACATTGAGATAATAAATCAAGAGAGCTACCTTGCCTTTGATCTAAAAGTCTTGAAATTTATCATTGTATGTTGTTTTCAATAATTTGTTTTTCGATCTACACCTCAGAAAGAGCACATCTCTTCTTGGGAATTTAGGAAGAAAGATTATCATCCTTTCTTGTTTCTAGTAGTCTACCTTTCAGCCTACACCTCGAAAAGGACATAGTGCCTCCTTGGGAATCCTGAGATCTAGCCTACCATCTGAAGATTACTTGTGTGGTTTCTATTTCGGTGTAAATCTGGGAGTTCAGGACCTTTGGATGCATTCTGGGAGAAACATTCGTCTAAGTGATCGAACCATTACATTCCCACTCCTATATTCTCTTGCTTTGTTTATCTAGAGGAGATAAGATAGATTAAAAGTTAGCTTTGTTGTAGTTAAGATCTGCAAAAACTAGAGAAAACCCTTAGCTGCAAGGCATTGTGTTTATGCACCCTTATGTCCTGCCACTAAGTAAAAAGATAATAACATTAGTTTACTGTACTTTTTATGCAAACATCAACAACAAGAGGGATCTTCCCCTCCTAATTTGAAGAGCAGTGATTATACACTTGCAATAGCTGTTGTTTTCCAATTAGCACTCCAGAGGTGCTAATTGAAATGCCAACAATATTATAAAACATGCAGGCAGATCTGTGAGAGGTTCTCATGGAAAGGCATGAAAGATGACATACTTAAGTATGTCCATGAGTGCCTAGTATGCCAATAGTACAAAAATAAGCATACTTATCCTGATGGTTTATTGCAGCCCCTTCCCATTCCTACTCAGAAATGGGAAAGCATATCAATGGATTTCATCGCAGGGCTTCCAAAGGTGTAGGGGAAGGATAGTATTTATGTGATAGTGGATAGATTGACTAAATTTGCACCATTTTTTGCTATATCAGCAAGGCTTATAGTAGTGCAAGTGGCAGATTTATTTTTTAGGGAGGTATTTAGGATTCACGAGACACCCAAGACCATCTCTAGTGATGGGGACAACAAGTTTATAGCTTTGTTTTGGTAGGAGTTATTTAGATTATGTGGTACGGAGCTGACCCCTAACACTAGTTACCACCCTCAGACTAATGGGAAAAGTGAGGTGGTGAACAAGTGGGTGGAAGGTTATCTACGCAACTATGTATCGGGGCAGCAAAAGGTGTGGGTTAATTGGTTGCACCTAGGAGAGTATTGCTATAATTCTACCTTCCATATGTCTATTCGGATGTCTCCATTCATGGCATTATATGGTTACGAAACTCCTAGCTTTGTTGATTTACTTTTTGGAGATTGCAGAATTCCTCGAGCACAAGATCTTCTTCAGGAGAGTTTGGACACTATGAGGTCTCTGAGAGAGAATATACAGCATGCTCAGAATCAACAAAAACTATATGCTGATCAGCACCGCGTTGAGCGTGTTTTTTAGGTTGGAGACATGGTTTATTTGCAGTTGCAGCCTTACAGACAGTCCACTGTCAAGAAGAGTGGGTTAGAAAAGCTTAAGCCTCAGCTTTATGGTCCTTTCAGAGTTATCAGGAGGATTGGAGAGGTGGCCTATGAGCTGGAGCTACCCGAGAACAACAAGGTGCATAATGTCTTTCATGTCTCTCGCCTTAAGAAGGCACTTGGTCGGAAGGTGGTTCCTTCTACAGAGTTGCCTCCTTTGGATGAGGAAGGCAAGTTGATTCAGATTCCTGAGGCTATATTTGAGGTCAGCGAGCGTACACTGCGAAGAAGGGTGGTCAAGGAGTATTTGATTAAGTGGAAGAATTTGCGAGTGGAGGATGCTATTCGGGAGAGTGAGCAGATACTACAACATCCTGAGTTGCAACCCCTTCTCGATCCTGAGCAGTGTAGTGTTCAATTAGCCTATTCCAGAGTTCCCGTAGGCTAGTTGATGTGGTTAGGGGACTCAATGACCAGCATTGGGGTTTCTTGAGGGATTTTTATTTATAGCAGTGACTGGTTATGATGTTGCTATCTTCAGTTGGTCACAGTGTTCTTCAATGGTCTTCAGTTTCGCCCAGTTTTGGCATTTGGTATACACTTACTATTTTTAGCAGTGCTATTTATAGTAAGTCATCTTTGGGGGAGTTGGTCCTAGGCCAGTAAGTACGCAATAGTATTATTTCTTAGTTGTTTTTTGGAGAAAAGATATTGTTAAATGTTTAATATTTCAAAAGAAGAAATGGGCGTGGGTTTTAGGAGGAAATGAAGAAAATTTTGAAGTCCATCGCCCTAATTCTTTCATAACTTCTTTTTGGCTCTCATTTGCACACGGCTATTTTGGCAACATAACAAAATGCTGCTAAAATTTCTTCCAGAGTGCTTGGGCTGCGAACTGAGGATGAAAACCCTCTTTGTTTAGGCTGGTGTCGATGGTGACATCCTTCCTAATCAAATAGTGAGTGATTCTACAGCAGGGATCATATAGTGTTTCAGAGAGTTCGAGTTTGGTGATTGAAAAATGAAGATTTATCAGTATTTTTGAAGAGTTTTTGATATGGTTTGATTGCTTTCAGTTTGGTGTGGATTTTTCAAGATTTTGGTGTGATTTTATTTAGTTTTTGGGTGCTTCTAAACATGAACCTGAACTTGGGTTTAGGCTCATAGCTCAGTATTGGATGGAGAAATCATTATGGGTATTGATTCATTGAAAAAACTATCTCAAGGCGATTCCAAAGAGTACTTGCTTGCAATTTTTGGTGATATTTCTGATTTTCTAGGGCAGATCAAACTTTCAAGAGGGGAAACCCTTTGCTGCTAGGAAACTTCAGTTTTGACCAGCACATGTTGGCTTTCAGTTGCTAGGGTTTTGGGGACTGAATATGGTGAACGAGGCGTTGGAGAATAGAGTGTTTTGAAGGCTAAAGCTTGGTGTTGTTCGGTGCCTATTTTGGAGCTTCATTTATGCTGTAACAAGCCTTTACCAGGTCTGATATATCAATGTAATATTCTGATTATATAACAGAAAATGAATGTTTAATGATGCTTATTGCAGTTTCTATTGAAAGGCGTTATTTTGTGCTTCTTGTTATTGCAATCATTTCCTTTATGTTATATGCATCTGAAACACATTGAAAACAAACTCAAACACCACCTTGAACAAGCAAAACAACAAATAGGGGTTTCAAAAAAAAAATCAGGGGTGTATGTTACAGGCAGTGCCCCCAATGGAGTCAGTTTCGGGGAAACGCCCTCAACAAGGTCAAGAGGCAATGCCCTAGCTCATTCTTTGTTATATAGGGTAGGGTTGAGGGGTAGAGCCTTTGCCACTTGTTAGAGTCACTCAAGGACTCAAGTCTCCAGGATCACCTATTAAACCAAAAATAAGCTTTTACAAGAGAGAAAAGCAAGAGCATAAATTTGCAATAATGGAGGCAAGATAATATAGCCAATATGCAATAGTCAAGATTGTAATTGTATTTATTTATATATGAGAGGCCTTGCTTATAAAGGCAAGGTAAGAGATAGAATTGGACAAGATTGTGACATTTGTCTTCATCCTATGTATTGAGACAACTAACTTGCCAAACAAGTCAAAAAGATAAGATAAGATAAAAACTTATCTAAACAACTAAGAATTCTAGAAGATCATCTAGAACCTAAGTAAATTTAACATGTGAATAAGTCCCCTTGCTAGGAATTAGCTAGGTATAAGACATTTATTCACACCAACACCCCCCTTTAAGTGCAACTTAGGGAGTAAATTATAATAGATGCAAAACATTGACTCATAAATAGATCCCATTACATTTTTCTTGCCTCAGCATTTGAAGGAGGAAAGATAGAATTTTCTTCTCATCAAGATTTGGAGGCTCAAATGGAGTTCTTTTTTTGTGTTCTCCATGTATTCGGGATTGGGAAGCACAGAGGCACACTTTTTTATGGTCCAATCTTCTAGGGCATCACATTTCAGAAGCAGGTGGTCAACTTTTCAATTTTCATCAATCTAGGTCCATCTGCTTTTTGCTACTCTTAAAGATTGGGAGATTTTATATTTCCAAAAATTCTCTTTTTTGGCACATTTTCGGGAAGCCCTCAACTTTTTCAAAATCTGATGAACTAGGTCTCTTCAAAAAGTGGTTGTCTACAAAACCTAGATCTCAACTTTTTTCCAAGAATCTGCTTTTTGGAGAGAAATCAGCAACTTATATCAGTAATCCTGACACGGAGGTAGTTACCAACTTTTTGGTGGATATAGTTTCCCAAATTATCAATGAGAGACTCACCTATTTTTGGGCAGTGAAGATTTCCAAGAATAGAACTAAAAGCAGCAGTTAACTTGATGCCTTTTTTGAGTTTAACTTGTTATTCTTGTTCCATGCTTATCTATTCTTTGTGAAATAGAAAATCAAATATATAGTTGGAACTTTCCCTGCCTTTAAATCAGTTAACTGATTTTAGTAGGTGGTTAGTTATTTGTCTTGTGTTAGTTTTAGAAATAAATCTTGCGAGTTGGCAAGTCTAGTCAGCTTAAAGCAAGGAGATTTTAGGGTTACCTACTCCTTGTTTATGTATAAATAAAGGCAACCTTGCCCATTATTTTCTAACTATTATTGTAAGAGCTAATTTGTAAGCATATATTGCTGCAAATTGTTGTTCAGTTGCCATTCAACTTGTGTCAAATGTAATCTGGTGTTTTATCGCACATTGCAAGCTTGTCTTTGCTACAATTTGCTGTCCCAGAAGTGTAACTGCTGTTAGAAATTGAGAAAAGTGAAAACATATGCCATCTTTGCTCTGATTTACTTGCTCGATCTCTTTCAATTTCTTGTCTTACGTGTTTTGCTTGTATAATCTTTATTTCAGCTTACATCTTATAAGTACAATTAGTCTTCAGGTGTGATCTGGAAGTAAGTTTATTTAAGCTTCTGTGTTAATCAAATCATTCCTCGTTTGCTTTTGACTCTCCAACTCTGAGTTTACTTGAGTTGTTAGAAGTGTCTATAGTTTACACCTAGTTGTAGTTTGAAGTTTTGGAAAAGAGAAAACCTCGGCTACGATGCAAAGAGTTTTATAACCTTGTTCTCTTAGCTGAGAATAAAAAGATTGGTAGTAGTTTGGTATTCTTTTTAAGCATCACCAGCAAAGAGGGAGCTGTTGACGTGCCTTTTGTGACAGCGCCAGCACAGAATAAAGTTGCCCAACGGTCACTCTATTCTCTCTTGATCAAAGTGTCCCACATGCTAAGATTGCTTGAAAGTTCATGTGTTCGACTCCAAGGTTCCTTTTATCGCGAATAGACTCAGTTGGTTGATGTGTTTTGCTGGTTATTTCAAGGGGACTTACGTAGTTGTTCAATTTCGTGAAGCAATTAGGACATAAATGATTTGGCAATATGGTTCTGGTATCTAAACTGACTCGGAAAATGCAGAATTTAAAGGGGATAGGGATAGGGATTCTACAAGTCTACTTCTAAAGGGTGGAGGACGAGGATCGACTTAAACAATCTTCAAACCAAACTTTGCTTTGTCTCCTTTCGAACAACTCCGACAAAGTTGGTGCAATCTTCAAAGGATGAGAAAATGTTCAAACTATGACACAACACGTTCATACCGTCAACACGACGCATACAAACACATGAACCATAATCGAAGTTAAGTGCTGATACTCCAGTTGACCACGCAAGGCGAACTTACCATCAGCAAGTCCGCTAGTGGTATGGACGAGAAGACTTGCTCAAATCACAACGCCACACTCCACAGCTAACAACTACTTGCATGAAATAAAATCTATTTTACTCTATCTACCTTGAATTGGAAAGACGAACAAGCCTTGCTAGCTACTCACAATAGAAGATAGAACCACCAAACAATGATAAATCTTTATATTATGAGAGTGTTCACAACAACTTCTTACAAAGTCCTCAATGGGAAAACTTCCTTTCCTCCTCAATCTAAGCTAACTTCTAAGCTCTACTCTCTAACTTCTATCTCCAATACTCTCTAGCTCTGATCTATCTCTGATTCTAATTCTAATTTTTTACAAATGAGGGGGGATGCCCCTTTTATAACAAGTCCAATTCAGTGGACGGTTCAGATCAAATTACAATGAAGGGCTCAGATCGAGCCACCTATGCCCTGATTAGGGTTTCTGCCCTAAAAACCGCCACAGAGAGGAGTGGGCAATGAATGCACAGAATATTCTCCACTCCCCTGCAGGAATCATAATGAGCAATTAATGCCCACTACCATCATCAAGAAGATCCTCATCAAGCAGCGCGTTCCCACTGGCCTTCTCCCGGATAGCAAACTCGATCAACCGGGCCAATACTGCTTCAACCTCCTGTGTAGAGATCGGTGGAATATGGTTGAGCTGGAACTCCAAGACTGCTACCGTCTGTCCGTATCTGATGCAAGATTTCTTCCATGTCACCAAGGCGTCCTGGGTATGCTGAATTATACTAGAGAACGTGGAGACATTCTCAAAGTCATCCAGGACAAGTGACCTCGCAGCTGAGAAGAATGGAGGCAGTCTACTTTTCAAACCATCAGCAGTTATCTCCTCTGGGACCAACTTTCTAGCAAATATGGCTTCTAATGTATTGAGGACTCCCCCCAAGATGTTGCCCATTGCCTTCTTCACTTTAGCTGAATCTGCCCTTGCTGCGTCGTGAAATCCACGGCCTGTGACCACCGAGGAGTACCAACTGGTGAAATCGTACCTATCACCTCTCTGAATTACACCTCCATCCACTAAGGTTTCTAGAGGTACATGCATCAAAGCCCCCAAACGAAGTACAGTCTTCGTTTGATAGATGCGAGTATCACCCCAGGCCTGATCTACTATATCCATTCGTGCCAAAATATTTGAGGCCTGTCGATAAGCATCGGCAAGGTCCTCCATGAATTTTCCTGTCTCAGTATGAACACGGCTAACCCACTTGTCTGCCTCCGTTTCCATTTTCTTTAAATCCTCTAAGGCAACAATTGACTCATTCGGAAGCTCCGATGGACGTTCCACTGCCGGGTCTGCTGGTTCACCTGGACGTGCTAGATTCTGCATATATCCTATCAAGGTTTTGTGCTCCTTCTTCAATTTCTTATACTTCCCCTCCGTGCGGAGCAACTGATCCTTCAATGCCTGATAGGAGTTATCGAACTCCTCGATAACTTGGGCTCCCGTAGGACGACCCAACTCTACTGTGGTGATCACATAATTTTCAGGCCTCTCCTCGGTTCGATCACAATCTTCCCTCGGAATAGCCACCTGAAGCGTGCGAGAGCCTGACTCGTCGGTCGAGATCTTTGAAAACTTTCGGGCCCTTTTCTTCTCTGGTGGCGCACTGATCCTCCTGAGGAACTCTTCCATCTCAATGGCCGGATCCGTGTCATCCTCGGGTTCTCTCCTCATTCTGTCGGAAAGCCAATCAGGCACTGTCTGCTGTGGATTACAAATGACAAGGGGCTGTTCTTCTGTTGCCTCCATCTCGTGCACTTCCTCTCTTCTTGCACTGGTCTGCTCAGGCTCATCCTCCTCTATAAGCTGGGTATCTCCCGACCCTTGGGTCCCCTGTTCTGTGTTTTCTTCTTCTTCCAAAGCCGTGTCCAACATCTGCTGAAAATGGGTGTCGGCCATTGTTTCCTCTTCCTCCTCCTGTTGGCCGCCCCTGGATAACTGACACTAGCTGATTCCCGGGCGTTGGGCTGATCTACCTCCTCAAGTCCCCGCTCTTCCTCTAATCCTGCCCTCTGATCGGCAAATAATGAAACCACTCTTAAACTCGAAGATTGAGTTTGTGAGTGCACGGGTGATGCTTGTTCTATCCTCAACGGTATCGGCTGGGTTGGCACTTCCACTTGTGCCCTCGATGTCTGAGCAATTTGTTTCCCTCTTTTTACCGATAACGGCCTTGGGTCACCCATCAAGCTGTAAGTAAGGGCGATCGACTTGCTCTTAAGTCTGCATACATGTCTGTCGACCCAAGTCCTGGTAAAAGTCATCACCGGGATAGAAAGAGTGTCCAAGTCCATGATCTCTGGCTCGGACCAATCAGGTGGTGGGACAGGAGTATCCCTAACTGACCCATAGTCGGGTTGCATGACGTTGACATCCTCCTCCACCTGGTCGGGAACTGGAATAATCTCACATTCTCTAATCAACTTGAGAGGAAGTCTGGAAAACATCCTTCTTCTTATCTCAGCCTCATCCACTGCATTTGCCCAGAAGTCCTCCAGATGAGCTCTGTGCCGGTATTCAACGTTCTGTACCATCCGGATGTTCCCGTAAGGATCGAAATCCTGCCTGCCTGTGTGATATGACAAATGATAAGATTGCAGCTCGTCCTCTGCCTCTCGGGCTGCCTGCAAAGAGGGACACACCTCAATGGAATTTCCCATGGTGATAGGGAAATCAAGCCCACCCTTCTTTTTCCTTTTCTGAATCTTATCGTAGGCAATCAATTGCCTAGATATCTCAAGCATTACTATGTGATCAGTGGGGTATCGCGGTAACCGATACGGATACGAAGTGAACCCCTGCAGCCTAATATATGTGAATTTCGGGAATTGGATGAGCCAATACCCATATTCCTCAATCAGTGTCTGTGCTTCTTTAGATATTCTCTGCTGCGTCCTTTGCTGAAGCGTCCTTGCAATGTGCATTGTGAATGCATCATTTGCCCGTTTATAGTTGGCAATGTTAGCCAAATGTAGCTGTGTGCAGGCTTCATGAATTTTGAATTGACCAGGGGCACAGCCGATTGGCTCTTTGTACGAAATCCCTCTGTACTTAGTCATTCTGGCCAACATGTAAATCACATATGAGCTCATGTAGAAAGTCTTCGTCACCTTCAAGCTCCTGAATTGCTCATCGATGTGGTTGCTAATCATCCTAGCCCAATCGACACACTCTTTTCCTTCCAAGATGATCTCGATGAAGTAGAACATCCAAGGCTCGAAAATGTAAGCCTGTGCACTCCCATTCACCCGGCTCAGCATCATTATCAAATCACAGTATTCTTGTTTCACGTCCTCGGCAATTATCTGCTTTGGGAGCTTAGTGCGGGGTGGCCTCGGCTTCTGCATCCAAACTCTGTTGATGACTGCAGTGACTCTTTCGAAAGAGGAAGAGTACATCTTATCTGCCCTCTTGTTTGTCCTGTATAGCATCTCCTCAGCAGTTGGAATCCCAAATGCTTCTCCGATGGCATCGGGTGTGAAGTTGGCGAGCAGTTTACCATCCGGAGAGACGATCGTCCTACGTTCTGGCTTGTAGTGATTGGCGCACTCCATAATTAGCTCCGGACACTGAATTGCTGGCGGAAAACTAGCAGCTGCGTAGATTCCACTCTTCATTATATTATGTGCCGTGACGGATGGTTGATGGCCCCCTAGCCCGAACATCCTCGATTTGAGTGCATTCAGATTAAATGAACCAAGGTTGGTGTCATTCAATCCTGCCAACTTTGAAACTATTGCTGACTTTGGGAGAAATGGCTTAGCGAGCCTCTTAATCATTGCCTGTCGAGATGAGCCAGCCTTGCCTGCTTCAGTGTTTGCAGCTCTGCCTGCGGCTCTGCTTGTTCCTGCAACATCCTTTGCGCCAGCCATCTGCAAAATAAAATAGAAGGATAAGCTAGACTGCAGATTTTTAAAATAAAACAATTCCCGAGATGGCTGCGAATACGGAGTTAGCTTTGAAAATAAAATTTCTCAGCATAAATTTCTAACTCCAAACCTCGTACTGTATAAAAATCTCTGAGTTTAGAGACAACTCTCAGCAACTGCACTTCTGACTGGTGAAGAAAAAACGCAGCAAGCTAATAACTTTCAGCAATGTAGCTAATTTCTCCAGCACAAATTGTTCGAACCTTGACTTCACTTTGTCAACTTCAGCAGTTAGAGGAATAAAGAGTTGCCAGCAATATGAAATTTCAACTTCTTCAACTTCTCAACGTTTAAACTTCGCAGCAACTCCACTTTCAGCTCTTTGAGAATTAAATTCTCCAGCAACTCCGGAAAATAACTTCAACCTTCAACTTCGAAGTCGCAGCAACACACTTTCAGCTCTTTGAGAATTAAATTCTCCAGCAACTCCGGAAAATAACTTCAACCTTCAACTTCGAAGTCGCAGCAACACACTTTCAGCTTTTCGAAAGAAAGAGTCTCGGCAAATGAAGATTTCTCCAGCACTTCGTACTTTCAGCAACTCAACACTCCGAAATAAAATAAACTCTCACAGAATTTCTCTCCTCAACCACTTGGAAAATATTTTAATCTCTCCAGAACCTCTTCAGCAACTTCAACTTCGAAATAATGTGAGGAGAAATGAGAGAAGAGATTGTTTAAATAACTCTTCTCGGAGAATCCTGCTAAGTAGTGCTGGGGCTATTTTTAGCACCTTCATCAATTTCCCACTATCTTCGTTCGGAATCTTCTAATTCAAGCGCAGTAGTGGGCTAGTCGTCAGCCGGTCATTATGGCAGTCGCCATTAATAATGATTCCTTCTTCTTCAAATTTCGAATTTTCCTCTTAGTCTGCCAGTTACCTCTTGGCGATTTAAACAACTCGCGAGAAAAACAATCACTTGACTTGATTTAAAATTCCATTTTAAAATCTCGCAGTGTTTAAATAAATTCAACTCGAAAAAATTCGTGGGAGTAGCAAATTTATTTCCAACTTTTTAAAATGTCTGTCATTTAAATCCTCGATTTCATAAAATTTGCCTTAGACATTTTAAATTCTCTCATTAAAACGTTCAACTCCGGGCGATTAAAAAATTGTTTGCGTGCTCGAAATAATTCGTCCTTTGAGATTTAACTTCTGTCAGGAAAATAATCTAGGCAAAACGAATTTCTTCTGAAAATATTAAAATTTCCCTTAGGAAATTAATTTTCAAACTCTGCTAACTC
The DNA here is from genome assembly GCA_007115665.2 of Sequoiadendron giganteum. Lineage (NCBI taxonomy): Eukaryota > Viridiplantae > Streptophyta > Pinopsida > Cupressales > Cupressaceae > Sequoiadendron > Sequoiadendron giganteum. The sequence goes on along the minus strand of CM021104.1, from coordinate 685,384,949 downwards.
ATGGGTGCATTTTAAACGGGTTCATTTGATTTTCACTTAGAAAATATTTTATCAAGTCGTCAACCCCATTTAAATGTCTGGAAAATTTTCATGCTCACCCATTCTTTCTGTTTATTCAAATTTTCAAAATTCTCATGCCTTAGGAATTTCTCCACTTCACCCACTTAGGAGAAAATTTAAATTTTCATCCCCTTTAGGCGTATATTTTAACTAGGCAAGCTTTAAATTTCCACGCCTTAGGAAGCATTTTCCATCACCACTTACCTTGAGGGCGCATTTCCACTAGGCAACTTTTATTTTCGTGCCTTAGAATATTTCCAGACCTCTATTCCTCCTTTTGACTGGGGGCGCATTTTGACCTTGAAGCTTTTGTTTTTTTTGCCTTAGGCGTTTTTCCACTAGGCCACATCCTCCTTGGGCGCAAATACATAGGCAAGCTTTCATTTCCATGCCTTAGCCGCTTTTTCTACACTTGAGGGCGCATTTTCATACATGAACTTTGATTTTACGCCTTAGAAAATTTTAAGACCTCCTCACCTTGAGGGCGCATTTCACCCCTGCAAGTTCCATTTCCTTCTACCTTAGGCGTTCTTCTTCTTAGCATCATCTAGTCTTGGGCGCATTTTACACCTTATACCTTCATTTCCATGCCTTAGCTGCTTTTTTTTTTACCCTTTTCTCCTTCTTGAGGGCGCATTTCCATAGGCAAGCTTTTATTTTCTCACACTTAGGCGTTCTTTAGGCTCCAAGAACCTTGGGCGCATATGAGGGAGGAGCTTCCATGTGAGGGCGCAAATGAGACCCCATGCTTTTGTTTTTTTGCCTTAGAAACTTTTTCAAGCCTCTGCCTTGAGATGGGCGCATTTCAACATGTGAGCTTTTGTTTTTGCCATGGGCGCATTTCCTTGGTTCCACTTTCGTTTCCACGCCTTAGAAACTTTTTAGTCTTCAATCCTTGAGGTGGGCGCATTTTACTAGGTGAGCTTTTGTTTTTGCCTTAGAAACTTTTTTCAAGCCTCTGCCTTGAGATGGGCGCATTTCAACATGTGAGCTTTTGTTTTTGCCATGGGCGCATTTCCAAGCCTCTACCTGTTCCTGCTCTTGCATTCTATTTTTAGCAAGTTGTGCTATTTTTAGCAAATCCCTTGATTTTCAACCTCTAAGGCTCCGTTTTGCCTGAAAATTTCATCAGATGATATTCTCTGCCTTGTGAACCTGTTTTGTCAGTCCTCTGCCCTGACCCGCTATTTATAGCCACCTGCTATTTATAGTAAGTTTGACTTTCTGACTTTAGTAGCTCCGTTTTGCCTGAAAGTTGCAACGCTTGATCTTGATAGCTTGAGGGTTACTTGGATGCCAACCTCGGGTGCAGACCTGCTATTTATAGCCGTGCCCTGACTTACTAAAAATAGTAAGTTCTCCGACTTTGCTCAAATTTTGCCAACAGGTACCTTGAAGTGTGCTGACATGGGTGGGGTACTTTGTTTCGGCTATTTTTGGATTTTACCCCCTATAAAAGTGAAACCCTAATTTGATTTGCATGTATCCCGAACGGTCTCCGTTTGACTTCGTTCCTTCTGCATGTCGTTCTGCTTGCTGGACTGGAGTGTTGGGCGGCTGCCGGAGTGTACCTGCTAAAAATAGAAACTGTCTGAAAAGTGACTCATCCACTGCCGGATGGTTTTGCATGTCATATTGCCCGCGGGATCTCAAAAACCCAGAAAAACCCAGAAAACTGGTCTGCATGCATGTACTGGCTAAAAATAGTAAGTCCTCAAAACTCGATCTTCTCTGCTTGCAAGTCACACCGTTGCGAAGCTCTCGAAAAACCCATGAAGAAAAACCCGACATGCGTTGAAAAACACTGCATGCGAACCCTAAAATAGCCTCCGAAGGCTGAACTCTGAAAGTGGTTGTCTCGGTTTGCATGTTACATCACTGCGAAGGTTTTGGAAAACCCAGAAGGATTCTCCAGACATGCATCTGAAAAGCTCATGTAGAAACCCTAATTTGGCTCTTAAAGCCTGAAATGCCAAAAATAGTAAGTCGTCTGATCTGGCTCAAAATTTACGTGTAGACAGCTTGATGTCACTCGGATGCAGTGGAACTGACAGAATTCCAAAATCTCAATAAAATACTTACTAAAAATAGTAAGTTGCCAGAATACAGTGAAAATTTAGGGGGACTCTGCTGGAAGTCTTCTGACTGCTGCTCTAAGCTTAGATTTCAATTTTATAACTCAGTCTGACCTTAAATAAGCCTGAAGGATGAAAACCCTAATTACACAGACTTGACCAATATTTCAACCCGGGTCAAACGACGGGACAATCCCTGGAAGGACCAGAGACCAGAGAGAGAGCGAACCAAAGCCAAAAGACCAGACTGGAGCAAGATTTAGGGGGGTCCCCATCTTGATGGGGTGATGTGTGAAAAAAAGGTCACAACAGGAGCTTCCCCTCCTAATTTGAAGAGCAGTTTAAGTATGCATAGTTGCCCATTTCTAATCCACATTCCAGAGGTACGAATTGAAACACCAACACATTCCAAGTTTCTTTCCTCTAACTGGCTTGTCACACCAAGATTGTTGCCTCTATATTTATTTCTTAGGCGACAGTCGTTGCTTATGAATGATATGGTGATCCATTAGCAGGACCTATTTTTAATAGAACAGTAATGAACGTCAAATAGCTTGGTGATGTTCATATTTTCTTTTGCATTTTCCTTGGAACTCGTTAACTATGAGCTGCCACTCAGCCTATAGGGATCCACTAGAATTGAATTGGATGCTCAAATTTTGGATAAACATCTATAGTTTCCAAGTTTGTATGCAAGTACAAAGATCATAACATATAAAGAAATAGATAGATTCTTGGGATTTAACAACCACTATCTTTCTCCTTTTATTATTCTCACTACAATCTACCAAGATAAAATAATTAGCATTCATAAAAGAGTCATGAATAAAAAGCAATAATCAGTATAGAAGGTAGAAGATACGCATGAAATAGTCTTTTGTGAAGGTTTTCTAGATTGTTTCTGTACTGATAGAAATAAGAGTTTAGAGTAAAATAGAATAGTCAAGGCAATATTTGCCACTCATTAGATATATGATTGAAGTACAGTAGATTGCATAATATTCAGTGTCCAAATTTTCTTATAAGGAAAAATGCAAAAAGCATCTCACATCTCAAGCATAAAATATGTATGGCAGATAGTTATAGATACAACTGAACTTCAAAATGCAAGTGGAGGAAAAAGAGAAACATTACTTTGAGATAGAAGGACAATCCAACAAGAGAAATGCTAAAAGCCATTCCACCAGCTGAGATCTGCTTACAAAACTCATGCCAAGTTAAAAAAAAATATACTCTGAAGGCTGTATCATTTCAATATTTCACAGACAAAACAGCAGTGACATGTAAAATGTAATGTATGCAGTGACATAACTTATAATGTATGTACCCACAAGATCCTTCCTACCATTAAAAGAACACGTCTTCCTGCTCTTTCAACCAGTCCAGCTGTCACTATAGTCATCAAAACCTGTCAAGACAAGCAAACTATTCTTGAGATGCAAAAACTACAAGTATGTAGACTAATCTAATCCTATGTAGTTAAACAAACTGCTACTGTATTTTGAAGCGTGGATATCCACTTTACATATGTTCCTTGATAGCTCCACCATAAGCATCTTGTATTATTCTATGTGGGATATAGGATTAGGGCAGCACTACCTCTTCAAGACACAACTGGCATGAACCAGAGTCAAGATGATACCACAGGTTGCTGTAAGAGATATGCTATTCAACATACTAAACTATTCACAAATTCAGAACAGTTGGAGAGTTTTATTGCATGCAATCAAGCAGGCAGCTATCAGATTCATGGGAAAAAAGGTATGCAGCTTTTCATTTGGACCCTCTGTGCTCATCATATCAATATTGAGGCTTTCTGAAGATGTTACATTTTCTGATGTCTACGAACCGAGAGAAATCAGATTTGATTTTGGCTTATGAAGAAGAAAGAAGTTTGGCAAGGTCACTTTCCATTGTAGGTACAAGGCTCAATGAAGAATGTCAAACACGAGGTGAAAAAGTGAGTTTATTATCCGAGTTGGAACGTTGTTTGAGCCAAGTCCAACAATCACCTACTGAATTGTTGAATAAGGCATTATCTCCTGCAATGGCATCCTTGATCCATCCTTATTGGATATGGCATCCAGATGAAGAAATAAGTTTGTTGGTTACTTCATGTTTTAGTGAAGTTATGAGGATTCTAGTACCTTTGATGCCTTATGATGATGAAACTATGAAGAAGATTCTTCATAAGATTGTAGAAATTTTCCAAGATCTTGATGAGACCGGTAGCAGTCAATTCCCCAAAAGAGCTGCTATCTTAAAGACATTTTCAGATCTCAAGACAAGTAACTTGCTAATAGACTTGGAAATGCAAGATCAGATTTATCACTTGTTTCACTACCTCTTCATATCCACTTGGAACGAACAAGAAGAGAAGGTATTTGCAGCTATAAAGGATATTCTTGTTCGCACTAATAAAGAGGTTGATGAAATTCCACCAAATGTCCAATCTCCCCTCTTGGACGCATATGAGCGTGAAGAAAAGGTTTCTCCAATTGCTGATATGCTGATCAATGAATTGTTTAATCAATGTGAGGAGAAATCAAAGCCACTTTTGAAGAAGATAGAGCAAGATGAAGGAAATACTAGTGGTGTCATAGAACCAGCTTATGATCATTACTCTAGTGATGATGTTGGTGATGATTGCAATGAGTTCATGCAAGATCATGTTGAAGATTTGGTGATGAAGGATTTTCCTCTTGTTGCTGTCCCAACTTCCCAAGAATTTCCACATGAAGAAATTATGCCAAGTAACCAAGACCTCTTCGGTGTGCTTGGGGCTGTTAATGATGAAATCAGTAACACACCTACTCATGATAGGTCCATTGAAGAAAAGGATGATAAAGTATTCGAATCAGCTAGCTTTGATGATTCTTTGTTTCAATATAATGATAGTGACAAGGGTGGTATTGGGTTTGATTATCAAACTAAGCCCGTGGAAGGAGCTACTAATGAAGATATCAGTTTAAGTGAAATGGGGAGTGACTTGTTCAAAGAGTCAACACCCCAAGAAGGGTATGAAGAGCACTTTTCGGTTGATCAAAACAATCAACCCCCTAGCACTTGGGATCTAGGTGTGAAGGCATTTAGTGATGACAAAGAAACAGTGTGGGATGAGTTATTCTTTGATCCTGACGAAGCTCAAAATTTTGATTGCTTTGCAAGCTATGAGGGGGCTGCCATAATCTTTGATCATGGAATGTAATGTCCCCTTCTCGAGCATGATCTTTTCAGTTGACCGTTGGCCTATTCCGAAGACCCGTAGGCTACTCGGAAGGTGAAATTAGGGTTTCGTGTTTTGGAGCTTGCTATTGCTCGTGAATTGATGATTGAATGGCGGATTCTTTCTGGGTTTTCAGAGAGCTTCGTAGTGGTGTGTTTTTCTTAGCATTCCGAGCACCTTCAGGAATTTACTATTTTTAGTAAATTCCATTTCTGACAGTGACCCTATCGTTCTCGGCACAGTTGACCTTCCTCTTCAGTCGACTCAGTTGGTTTGTTCAATTTTGGCCTTGGGATGCATTTTGGAGAGATAAGTTCATTTATTTAAAACAATGATTATATTCTAATGTTATGATACCCCTTGGCCTAGTCGCATAACTTAATGTTGTGTTAAAAAGGGGGTCTTTAAGGGGTGGCGCCTCATTGAGGAAATTTTATATTTTCTAAAGTCAAAAGTGAAGCTTTAAGTGGGACGACTATCTTGGAGAGATGAATTTTATTAAAAGGTCAAATGAAGCCTTAAGGAAAAAGGACGCCATTCTTGGAGGGAATAGGGTTAGGGTTTCTAGAAGCTTCCGGAGAGGTCTTCACAAATTATAAAAGGAGGTCTGGGCTCTTCATTTGGTATCCGATATCTTGAGTATTGTTATGCTGCCGAAATGGTTGTTGGACTGCTTCGAGGAATGAATGCCTCCTAGCCTTGGCTCGACTTCATGCTTGAGAGATAGCATCTAGTGGAGAAGTTTGCTTATTGTTGAAAGTTTTTGTAGTGAGGCTTGCATTGTAGCTTGAGACTGGTTTAGTTCAGTTTACTGCATTTTATGTCATTTTCTGGAGTTGCTGATAGCAAGGCTGAATCTGTAGTTTCATTCATAAATCAGAAAATAAAAATATATTCATTCTGGGTATTGCATATTTCTTTTTGTCTATGTTGGGCGCCCCTTTGTGCCAATTTGCAAATCCTATTTCGGAGAACCTGATTTTATTAAAGAAATTCGCCCTTCTTGACAGGCCGCCCCTCCTTGGAGTGCATTGGGAAGCGTGTTAAATAAATGAGTGGGTTTAAGTGGGGTCTTGGGTATGCAACTTGGTCGCCCTTGTCATAGAAGTGCATTGCATTTGGTTTGAGGTCGTTTGGATGAGAAAGGAGTGAGATATGAGCAATTTAGTAGGGTTTTATGTTGCTGGTCCTGCCCTTCAAGTTGCTGATCAGGCATATTAGTTTGTTTAAAGTCTATCATTTGAATTGGGTTTGGGATGACAATCTTTGTGATTATTGAAGGGACATTATACTAAATTGCAGCATGGTTAGACTTTATTATTCTATGTATTTGGCAAGCAAACCTCTAATTATTGTAAGCTGAACAATAGTACTGTCAACAATCCCTTTCCTTCTCTTTAATGCAATTGTAATATTTAGCATCTCCGTCATATGGTAGCTCCAATTCCATCTTGGTTTGGAAAGCACATTCTTGACATCGAGTTACTTCAGCATAATAGTTGGTAGGGATCCTCTGACCACATGCTCATTGTTCTCCGACGCATTCTTGGTTAGAGTTCTTTATATCAGCATTGCATTAAGACCCTCTGACCATATGCTCGTCGTCATCCGGCGCATTCTTGGTTAGAGTTCTTTTATCACCATTGCATTGAGATCCTCTGACCATATGTTCACACCTTGCCCAACTCGGGATCCTGGTGTACATTCTTGGTTAGAGTTGAATTCTGCATTGTTTGGTTTAAGTGCTAACCCTAACGATTGTGTATTGCTCTGCTTGTTGAAATTGAAAAATTGAAAAAATTGGTTCGGTATATTTGAGTGCTATCAGAGCCATGCATCCTGCCATCCTGTGAAACAAACCTTCTATGAGTAACAGAGAACAGAGATACTTAGCAAGGGAATACAAGAAGGCTACCAGTCAGTTTCAATGGCATCAGGCTCCGGAAGGTCAGACAGCTTCAGAGGTATTAAGAGCAAATTGGGAATCTTCTCCGCGAGAAGAAATGGAGGATAATGAGAGGACATCGAGTGGTAACAGAGATGATAGAGGGAAGGGAAGAGAAAGATCATCAAGTCCAGGAAAGAGATTCGAGAGGAAGATGGATGCCTTACTGGATATGGTATCTCTCATGTTGGGGAAAGTGGGTCAGAACCCAACTCCACAAAAGAATCCAGGACATAGGGGAGAACACAGTGCCACCAACCAGCATAATGGACATGCTGCTCGGCCTGCTTCAAATAGCACATACATTTCTTCCAGACTGTTCAAACCCACCTTCTTGGCACCAATGAACCCTCAACCTGATCCAGAAGAGAATGCTTCATTTGTTGAACAGTTGGGACTTGGCCATACTGAGTATGATTCTCTCCCTGATGAAATTAAGGCGGATATGTCTTACAATGATTTTTTGGATCATAAAAGGAAGAATAGAGTACAAGGAAGACATTATGAACCAAGAAGAACAGCAGTACATGGGGAGTTGCGTCATGTCGTCAACAAGGTTACACTTCCACATTTTGATGGGAGTGACAACAGTTCAACCAGAGCTTGGCTACAGAAGTTAGACAACTATCTAGCTCTTAAACCCATGGCAGAAGAGGAGGCGATTAGGTTCGCTACGCTACACCTAGATGGGGTGGCGCACGAGTGGTGGTACCATGGCCTAGTCACCTTGGGTCATCGGTCTATCACTACCTATGATGAGTTCACCAATAGGCTCATAGAGAGATTTGAGAAAAAAGACCCTGAAGTGCATTTCCGAGATTTGGCACAGCTTAGGCAACATGGCACAGTTGATGCCTACATAGATGAGTTTCAGAGACTTTCAGTCATGGTCACGGGAGTTACTGAGAGGCGTTTGGTGATCCTATTCAGTGAAGGATTGATGGAGCCACTCAAGGGTTGGATTAAAGCTTTTGATCCACCCTCCCTACAAGAGGCAATGAAGAAAGCAAGAAACATGGAATGGGCTGCTCCTAAAGCAAAGTTTCAACCCAAGCCATCATTTCACAAAAGGGATAAAGGAAAAAGACCTTATCATAAGGAGTTCCAACAGCATAAACCTCAAGTTACAAGATTGGATCCAGAGACACTTAACGAACTCAGAAGAAAGGGGTTATGTTTCCGGTGTAGAGAAAAATGGTCCCAAGACCATGTTTGCCCAAAAAGGGGCAAATTTCATCAAATTGAATACTATTCAGCTGAAAAAAGTAATTCTGATTCTTCAGATCAGCAGTCTGATTTTGATGACAGCGAAAGGGAAAGAGCTCCAGAAGAGTCCGAAGACGAAAAGGGAAGTGGAGGTACTTTCGCTCAACTTTCGAGCTTTCAAAAGAATGAATCCTTCAAAGTTCGAGGGATGATTAAGGGGCGGCGGATAGTTGCTTTGATTGACACTAGAGCAACACAAAACTTCATTGATGAAGTTGTGGTGGCAAAGAAGGGGCTGCAAATAGAAGAGTTTGAAGGCTTCAAGGTTATGGTTGCTGATGGGTTTCACATCTCATGCACCAAGAAGATCTCAAACATGACTATGCAATTGGGAAACTATGAAGTCAAGGAAGACTTCTATGTAGTCAGCATTGGAGATACGGATGCCATTCTAGGCATTCAATGGCTGCGATCACTCGGAGAGATCTCTCTAAATCTGCAAACCATGGAGCTCAAGTTCCAATCCAATGGGAAGAAGGTAGTGCTAAGAGGAATGTCCAATGGTGGTCTTCGGATTGTGTCATTCAAGAGAATGGCAAGGCTGATTCGTAATGATCAAGTTGAGTGGGCTGCAGAATGTATGATTCTTCCTGCTAGTCTGGTTGAAGCAAAGAGAGACTATCCTCCTGATATTCAGTCTGTACTCACGAAAAGGAGCAAGGTGTTTGCTGATTTGCCTCCCGGACCACCTCTTGAACAGGGTTTAGAACATGTCATAGAGCTCAACGAAGGAGCTAAACCAGTTATTACAACTCCATAGCGGTACCCTAAGAAGCAGAAGGACGAGATTGAGAAAAATATTCAGGAACTCTTGGAGATGGGCTTCATTCGTCCAAGCAAGAGTCCCTTCGCTTCAGCAGTTGTTCTTGTGAAGAAGAAGGATGGTACCATCCGCATGTGTGTGGACTATCGTGCTTTGAATCAAAGCACCATCAAAAATCAATACCCCATTCCGAGGATAGATGAGCTCATTGATGAGCTGCATGGAGCCAAGTTCTTTTCAAAGATCGATTTGAGATCAGGCTACTACCAGATTCGGATGAGAGGATCTGATGTTGAGAAGACAGCATTTAGATGCCACTATGGCCACTTCGAGTTTCTAGTCATGCCTTTTGGTTTGACTAATGCTACTGCTACCTTCCAGTTTTGTATGAACAAAGTCTTTCAGAAGCAGTTGAGGAAGTGTGTATTGATATTTTTTGATGACATTCTGATCTTCAGCAAGACATGGGAAGAACATCTCAAGCACTTGGAGGAAGTGCTTAGCATCCTAGAATCAGAGAGTCTGTTTGCCAAGGAATCCAAATGTGAATTTGGTACGAAGGAGCTACTTTACCTTGGTCATATAATCAGTGTTGAAGGAGTTAAGGTTGATCCTGAAAAGATCAAAGCAATGGTTGATTGGCCACCCCCTGAGAACTTGACTCAGTTGAAAGAATTCTTGGGTCTTTGTGGATCTTACAAAAGATTTGTGAAGGGCTACTCGCAGAATGTTGCTCCTCTTACTGACCTCACGAGAAAGGGGGCTTTTTGTTGGTCAGAAAAGGCCCAAACTACTTTTGATAAGTTTAAGAGGATCATGAGCTCTTGTCCGGTTTTAGCTATTCCAGACTTTTCCAAGCCTTTCGAGCTATAGTGTGATGCATCCGGTGAAGGAGTTGGGGCTGTTTTGATGCAAGACAAACATCCCATTGTGTTTGAAAGCAGAAAATTGAGAGGTGTTGAAAGGACCTACTCCATCTATGACAAGGAAATGCTTGCCATTATGCATGCATTAGCTAAGTTAAGACAGTATCTGGTGGGGAGTAAGTTTGTGGTCAAGATTGATCACAATAGTCTCAAGCACTTCATGCATCAGGAAGATTTGAATGAGAGGCAACAAAAGTGGGTGAGTAAACTTCAAGCTTATGATTTTGACATTGAATATGTCAAAGGTAAAAACAATATTGTTGTTGATGCTCTATCTAGGAGACCTCATTTGAGCTCCTTATGTGAGCTTACTGCTGATTGGAAGAACATGTTGCTTGCTGATTATGCCAAAAATCAGTTTGCAACCAGCATCATTGAGGGAACTTTTCATGATGAACGGTACAAAGTGGTTGAAGGGTTGATACACTACAAGGGTAGAATCTTTTTGGTGGCTGATTCTAAGCTCAAAAGGAAGATTTTGTTGACATTTCATGACATTCCACTAGCTGGTCATCAAGGGTTCTTCAAGACATGTAACAACCCCATCCTTGGATAATTAAAATTTTTCCACATTTCACTTCAAACATATAAATGTAACAAGTAACAAAGACATTACAATAAAATTCTTCCTTTCTTTATTGATAATTACATGCCAGTTACAATATATTTTTCCACATGGATTCCATTTCCATTGCAAATATAATTCAGAGTACAAAAGTAAAACAATTACATACATAGCTCGTAAGCTTTTGCACAAATAGTAGTAAGATAGTCCAGGTTCCCTTCCTTACAAATCTTGGTGTATCTGTCGCCTGCTGTGGAGGAGAAACATCACTTAGGCACTTTTCCACCAACCACGGACTGTTAATGCGGTCCCCCGCACATCTATCACTCAATAGATGGCCCTCCCTTCGAACGAAGAGATTGGTAAAGTAACCGGCTGCAACAACCCAACTGAGCATAGTGTTGTGTCCTATACATCTAGAACTTGCTATTTCACAATCCCGAACTAGCATGATGAATCACAATGAGCTAACAGTGTAGTCTCAACTATCTCACATCTAAGTGGATGTCGTACTTTCCACTACTTTGGCCAAAGTATTCTCATTCAGTACTTCTAACGAAGGTCATCTATCATGTACACTACTCAGGGCCGATTTGATTTAAGGCTATCTTACACTATGCATAGGTATCGTCCTTTACTTTTGGATAATCTTTAATCCCAGACTAACCTACAACATTTTCCTAAGAGATTTACACAAGATAGGTATATCCTGTTTCAGATTACCTACCTTTAGACATTCTACTTCAGTAGCTACATAAGGGAGGTATATCCTGTTTCAGACAACCTACCTTCAAACAAACTACTTAATCAAGAAATGAAATGCAGTCAACAAAGGTCTTTATACCATTCCTCCTAATCAGGAAATCTTTATCCTAAGAGTACTTTTAGCTTATCCCAGTTATCCCTATAACTTAAGCTGAAAAAGACCTTTCTTGACCACTATCCTCATTTCATTTAAATCATAGTATCTAGTATTTACTTCTACATATTCTCCTCATATGGAGTTAATACACACCATGTGGATACATAAATATGTCCTTTTATTCTTTCACTAGAAGTCAATGCAATCATTAACACATTTACAATGTGGTTTATGAAAATATGCCCTTTTACTCTTCATTTAGAAGTAAATGCGTTCATTAATATATCATCTACATCATTCTATTCAAGCACTTGCCTCTTGCCATTCAATTTCAAATAAAAGCCAAACAATCCTTTATCTAGATTAATTCCTAGATTCAGCGCAAGTATTAAGAGAAAAAAAAACAATAAGAGATTCCCATGCCTGTTTCCCTTGCTGTGAATGAGTTCAGTCAGTAGCTTCTGCTCTTCCTTCACAGTCCTCAGTCTTTTCCAGATACTTTTCACAGCATGAGTAAAGTATGACTCTCAGGTAAATGCAATACAGCAATGATGGAATATGGCTCTCAACAATGCAACACAGCAAAGATAGAATATGGCTCTCTAAACAGAAATTCATAATTGCAAGTGCAGATAGCAATTTCGTGGGAATGCAGCTAAGGTAAAATGCAGCTCTTTCTAAGCAAATTTGGAAATTGTCAGTTGTATTTCATGAATGAACTGGGCGGCTATTTATAGAGCCCTTAGCTAACAATTTTCCACTCTTGCAGGCATGAAAGATGACAGAACTACTCTTTGAATATTTCAAACTGAAATGTGGCGAATTTGCCATACTTACTCATAGCTGTAAGGGGTGAATCGACTTCCAGCAGTTCAGAGAAAAATTCAAACTTCCATTTGATAGGAGATGCGGATTGACACCTACAGCCTGGCGTCTAAAATGGCGGATGAAACCACGGGTAAGAAAATGTCCTTGCTTAATGCGCCGCACCTGGCCTAATCTCTAGGCTCCTTAAGTATTTCCAAACTGGTGGATTTTTCCAGCTGGGACCAAGTCTTCCTCCTGCACGTGTTCACAGCCACGCCACTTCCGCCATTTACACAATCCGCGATTTTTAGCATAAGGAAATCCGCGTTTTTCACTTAGCCTAAGTTTTCAAAATGCTTTTGATTTAAATCTTTTAAAAGACTATAGTTTCCTTCTTGAATTTCCCAAGATATTTCCAACGTATTTTTCCAATGATCCATGGAAATCGGAAATACTTTTATTACTCATGGTAAATGCATTTTATTACCAAATGACTATACTAGTCAATTTTTAATTATTTCCAAGGTAAATATTTATTTAAAATATAAACAAGATATTATTTTTCCATTATATTAAATATATCTTATTATAGTTTTATTTACCAATTAAATATATATATAAATCTATATTTAAATGTTTTAACATTTAAATATTACTATAGATATATCTATATATATTTATTCTTGGTAAAACTATAATAACGTATATATTAAATATAATATTTAATATATATATAAACACATTCATATATTTACATTTAAATATATCTATACATATTTGTACTTAATCAGCCAAATACGTGTATTCCAGGCCAGTCAGCGTACCCTTAATACACGTGTTTGTACAAACATGTATATATACGTTTAACTGTAAATTCTAGGCATCAATATAACTTATCAGTTCACATTTTGCATTCAAGGTTCACAGAACAGTAAGTCAGTCAGCAAGTAACACCACTCACAAAGCATAAAGAAGTAATCCAAAACTCCTAAGCCTAAGGATGACTTATTATGACAACTCAATCTGACTGAGTTCCCAAAATCCTCAGTGAAGTGTGTGTATGCTCAACTTGATCAACTTTACCGATTACTCGACCAAGCCCCTCTCCCGAGTGATGTCTCCCCTCCGCCTGGAGGAATGGTTCCTGATCCTGCATCCATTGCCACAAAACCACGGCAGTTACTTGTTCATAACATTTGCAATACTTATACAAACATGTCAAGCAAGATTCATTATCCTGATATTCACATATATGCAGTATTTTACCATGAATTACATCAATTGAAATAACATCAAATGAAACAACGTCAAATGAGCTAACATACATATTGATAACAAGGTGCAAGCATCTCCAGATTTCACATTACATTCATTTCTACCTTTTATATCACTAGAAAATAGTAACCTCATAATACGGGATGTAACAAGACATATAGGCAGATTCAGGAAAGATTTTCTTGGAAGGGGCTAAAAGGGGAAGTTCAACGCTACATTCAGGAGTGTCCCACTTGTCAAATGAACAAGAATGAGCATACTCTACCTGCTGGTCTGCTGCAACCTCTCCCTATTCCCAATCAAAAATGGGAAAGCATATCGATGGACTTCATCACGGGGTTGCCCATGATCCAAGGAAAAGACTGTATCTATGTTGTCGTGGACAGACTAACAAAATTTGCTCACTTCTTCGCCATTACCAGCTCTTTTTCAGCAGCCTAAGTTGCAGATCTGTTTTTTCATGAGGTGTTTAGGTTACATGGGTTGCCAAAAAACATTGTGAGTGATAGGGACAGCAAGTTCCTAAGCACTTTTTGGCAAGAGATCTTTAGAATGAGTGGTACGGTGCTTACTCCAAGCACTAGCTATCACCCCCAAACCGATGGGCAAACTGAGATAGGGAACAAGTGGTTGGAAGGCTATCTGAGAAACTATGTTTCGGTGCAGCAAAGAACATGAGTAAAATGGCTTCACATAGGAGAGTATTGTTATAATTCTACTTTCCACATGTCAATAAGGATGTCACCTTTCTTGGCTCTTTACGGTTATGAAGCTCCTAGCTTTGCTGATTTGGTGTTTGGTGATAGCAAAGCCCCTCAAGCCAAGGATTTGTTGCAGCAAAGCCAAGATATCTTGAAATCATTGAAGAACAATCTTCAGATTGCACAGAATCAGCAGAAAATGTACGCTGATCAGCGGTGTGTTGAGCGCTCTTATGAGGTTGGAGATATGGTTTATCTTCGACTACAGCCTTATAGACAATCTACTCTCAACAAGAGTGGAGCTAAGAAGCTCAAACCTCGTTTCTATGGGCCATTCAAGGTTATCAGAAAGGTGGGAGCAGTAGCTTATGAGTTGGAGCTACCCTCGAATAGCAGAGTACACAATGTCTTCCACGTGTCTCGCCTCAAGAAGGCACTTGGACACAATGTTGTTGCTTCATCACAGTTGCCACTTTTGGATGAAGAAGGACAGTTAGTTTTGATTCCAGAAGAAATTCTTGATTCCAGAGAGCGTTCTTTGAGAAAAAGGACAATCAGAGAATACTTGGTGAAGTGGAAGAACTTGCCCATGGAGGATGCGACTTGGGAGAATGATGAGATTCTGCAGCATCCAAGTTTGCGATTGCTCGAGGACAAGCAATCTTGGGGAGGGCGGACTGTAATGTCCCCTTCTCGAGCATGATCTTTTCAGTTGATCGTTGGCCTATTCCGGAGACCCGTAGGCTACTCGGAAGGTGAAATTAGGGTTTCGTGTTTTGGAGGTTGCTATTGCTCGTGAATTGATGATTGAATGGCGGATTCTTTCTGGGTTTTCAGAGAGTTTCGCAGTGGTGTCTTTTTCTTGGCATTCCGAGCACCTTCAGGAATTTACTATTTTTAGTAAATTCCATTTTTGGCAGTGGCCCTATCGTTCTCGGCACAGTTGACTTTCCTCTTCAGTCGACTCAGTTGGTTTGTTCAATTTTGGCCTTCGGATGCATTTTGGAGAGATAAGTTCATTTCTTTAAAACAATGATTATATTCTAATGTTATGATACCCCTTGGCCTAGTCGCATAACTTAATGTTGTGTTAAATAGGGGGTCTTTAAGGGTTGGCGCCTCATTG
The DNA here is from genome assembly GCA_007115665.2 of Sequoiadendron giganteum. Taxonomy (NCBI): domain Eukaryota; kingdom Viridiplantae; phylum Streptophyta; class Pinopsida; order Cupressales; family Cupressaceae; genus Sequoiadendron; species Sequoiadendron giganteum. Next base: position 685,369,352 of record CM021104.1, on the reverse strand, counting down.
AGGAAATTTTATATTTTCTAAAGTCAAAATTGAAGCTTTAAGTGGGACGCCTATCTTGGAGAGATGAATTTTATTATAAGGTCAAATGAAGCCTTAAGGAAAAAGGACGCCATTCTTGGAGGGAATAGAGTTAGGGTTTCTAGAAGCTTCCGGAGAGGTCTTCACAAATTATAAAAGGAGGTCTAGGCTCTTCATTTGGTATCCGATATCTTGAGTATTGTTATGCTGCCGAAATGGTTGCTGGACTGCTTCGAGGAATGAATGCCTCCTAGCCTTGGCTCGACTTCATGCTTGAGAGATAGCATCTAGTGGAGAAGTTTGCTTATTGTTGAGAGTTTTTGTAGTGAGGTTTGCATTGTAGCTTGAGACTGGTTTAGTTCAGTTTACTGCATTTTATGTCATTTTCTGGAGTTGCTGATAACAGGGTTGAATCTGTAGTTTCATTCATAAATCAAAAAATAAAAATATGTTCATTCTGGGTATTGCATATTTCTTTTTGTCTATGCTGGCGCCCCTTTGTGCCAATTTGCAGATCCTATTTTGGAGAACCTGATTTTATTAAAGAAATTCGCCCTTCTTGCCAGGCCGCCCCTCCTTGGAGTGCATTGGGAAGCGTGTTAAATAAATGAGTGGATTTAAGTGGGGTCTTGGGTATGCAGCTTGGTCGCCCTTGTCATAGGAGTGCATTGCATTTGGTTTGAGGTCGTTTGGATGAGAAATGAGTGAGATATGAGCAATTTAGTAGGGTTTTATGTTGCTGGTCCTGCCCTTCAAGTTGTTGATCAAGCATATCAGTTTGTTTAAAGTCTATCATTTGAGTTGGGTTTACGATGACAATCTTTGTGATTATTGAGGGGACATTATACTAAATTGCAGCATGGTTAGACTTTATTATTCTATGTATTTGGCAGGGAAACATCTAATTATTGTAAGCTAAACAGTAGTACTGTCAGCAATCCCTTTCTTTCTCTTTAATGCAATTGTAATACTTAGCATCTCCGTCATACGGTAGCTCCAATTCCATCTCGGGTTGGAAAGCACATTCTTGACGTCGAGTTACTTCAGCATAATAGTTGGTAGGGATCCTCTGACCACATGTTCGTCGTTCTCTGACGCATTCTTGGTTAGAGTTCTTTGTATCAACATTGCATTAAGACCCTCTGACCATATGCTCGTCGTCATCCGACGCATTCTTGGTTAGAGTTCCTTTATCAACATTGCATTGAGATCCTCTGACCATATGTTCACACCTTGCCCAACTCGGGATCCTGCTGTACATTCTTGATTAGAGTTGAATTCCGCATCGTTTGGTTTAAGTGCTAACCCTAACAATTGTGTATTGCTCTGCTTGTTGAAATTGAAAATTTGAAAAAATTGGTTCGGTATATTCAATGGAAACAGTGAAGTGGAAGTGGAGCTCAAAAACCATATGGCTCTTGATGATGAAGAGTTTGAAGGTGTTCTTAAACACAAATATGATTTATCGATGCATGAAGCCGAGTGTAAGCAAAGGCATGGAGAATTGGTGGAGTCTAATTCTCTTTATGATATTGAGCAATTCCAGCTAGTGGGTGGTGAAGGAAAGGAATCTTGGAGCAACTATGAGGGCAGCAAAGACAAGAAACAATGTTCTGATTTTCAGTTGCAGTCTATCAGCAGTTCACCATCTTTGCATGTTCATGAGTGGGAAGATCAATGCAAGGTATCTTTTGAAAAGGAACTGCAAGCTCTATCCCTATTTGATCGCACACACAATTTGGTTGAAGTTCTGTACTGGAAGGTTCAATTTGAAGAGAAACAAAGTGGAGTTAAGGATGAAGTTGATCTTCCTAATTTGCAACTTATCAAAGATTCATTGGAGGCATTGAAATCAACGTACATACACTTGATTGAAGATCGAGATGATGCCTTAAAAATTGCAAAGAAGACCATTAGTGCTTTCCAAGAAAATGAGAGAAAGGTTGATGAGCTCACTATAGAGCTTGAATCAACAACAGATTTGTTAGAAAATACTCAGTTGGTTCTAACGGAGGTAGAAGACCAATTTGCTGACTTCAAATTTTTCAGGGAACAAGAGGATGAGAAAAGCGCTGAAGAGATCAAGCAAGTAATTGGTGAGCTTGATAGTCTTCGAGAGGAGTTTGATCTTGAAGGTTTCACAAGAAAATCAGAAGTTGTATGTGCAGATTTGGATCAGCAAGATGAAAGGGATGACTTCCAAGTCTTTGACAACCCTCTCTTTGAAGTGGGTGCAGAAGTGAATTATGACAATTCTCTCTTTGTCTTGAAAAATAAGTCATGTGGTGAAGTGACTAAGTACGAGGTCGAGTATGAATTCCAAGCTATGGATGCTTTGATATCACTCTATGAGAATGTGCGACGTTTTGTGATTAGTAATCTTCCAAGGCAACTTAATAATGAATGCATAGGTGGGTTTGTAAATGAAGTCTCCACATGGGAAGCATTGATTCAAGGAGATTTCAACATCATTGGCATCAAGGTGTTTGTAGCTGTTGGTAACTTCAGTACAGCAGCAAGGAGTGAAGATTTCAGATTTGTTACTCATGAAGTAGGGGAGGAAGATGGACCAGAACATGGCATTTGTACTCTTGTCAATCAATTTCTTGGATTGAGTGATGCTTTAGCTTATACTAGTCAATTTTGGGAGTTGTATTTGAAGTCATCTTATGTTTCATACTCCAATGTTGTTGAAGCTTTTGTAATGTCCCCGATTTAGCCCTACGCTCTACAATTGGTTTTAGCCTATTGGCTAAGCAGAATGGGAAATTAGGGTTTCCTATTTTATAGGAGGTTTCAGATGCAGTTTTGAGGGTTTGCATGTGTGTTTTTCCGACACATGTCTAGTGGAGCTTTCTGGGTTTTTGAAGAGCTTCAAGATGAGGTAACTTGCATCTGAATCTAACATCCTTTCCGGGCACTTACTATTTATAGTAAGTCATGTTGGTTGCCCGGTTTGTGCTCAAAAGATATTTGGAAACACTTACTATTTATAGTAAGTCATGATACTGCTCAGTTGGCATACAAACGAGGTTTTGGCAAACTTACTATTTATAGCAATATGCTATTTTTGGTAAGTATATTAATGGCAGTATCACTCTAGCAGCAACTCAAGCTTTTGCAGTTCAGTGTGGCCGATCAGTTTGGCTTTCTGTTGAGTTGAAGTGAACTTACTATTTTTGGCAGTAGCTATTTTTAGTAAATCTAATCTTGGCAGTATCATCATCTACAGTTCAGCTCAGGTCATCATGCTATTTTTGGTAATCCTTCAGTTTCAGTATTGGCATTGGTTTTGGTTATCTCCTTGGACTAAGTGTTATACTTAGTCAATTTCATGTTTTTAAGTTGTACCCCATGCCTAGGAGTGATAACTTCATGTTGTTTTAAAGAGGAGACATTAAGGGGTCATGTTGAGCATTTAATGATTTATTAAAATGCTTTATTGTTGCAAATAGAAATGGACGCCTAAAGGGAAGGGAAATAATGTTTTAGTATTTCACAATAAAGTGAATGGTTGAAGGGCGTCCCTTGGGAAGTTGAAGTGATTCAACTTCTTGGAATTCAAAGTGTTCCACTTGCCCATTGGAGCTTATATATTGCTGCATTGTGGAGAGCTGATTATGTTATGTTTTGGAAAGCAAAGTTGTTCTGCTGGTTTGAAATCCAGAATCCGGCTAAAGGATAGCTTAGCAATTCTATTCCACTCTTTGGGCCTGAAACTATGGTTCCCTAGATGATGGATTGAGAGTGTGCTTCATCCAGAAGTACATATTGAACATTACTGTGGAGTTTTGGTGAGATATTTCCAGTTTTCAAGTTGTTGGTTATTGTTTGGCTGAAGGAGGTTTTTGTATACAGTTTTTTGTATGGATTTAATTTGCTTCTGGGCATTGAAGCAATCTATTCCTAGGCTAAGGGCGACCCTCTTGGTAAAGTTACAGATTTTATTTTGCAGATTTGAATATTTAATGCAACGTCGGCCTCCCTAGAAGGTCGTACCATTGTTGGAGGTGTCTTGGAGTTCGTGCTTAAATATTGGTGACCCATTGATGCGGTTTCAGTGATTGATTTTGGGCGCCATCCTCCTAGTATGCATTTGCAATTCATTTCAAAACATTTGGAGGTATTTTCAAAGGTGTTATGAGAATTTTAGTATTATCATTGATTGCTGGTCCAGAATTTCAGTTTGCTGTTCGTCATATCAGATTTGCTTCAGTTCTGATTTTTGGCTTATATCTTGGTGATTGAGAAGATAATATATTGTAATAAACATTCTTCAGTAGTTTGCATTGATTATATCATTGTAACACATGGAAATTGCAGATTTATTTCATTGTAAGCCTGAGATTTAGTAGTACTAATCCAGTCATTATTCTTACTGCATTTACTTGTGATTTCCTAATGCAAACACTTTAACCCCTAGCTGGTTTACCGCCAGTGTGGAGAATAAACATTTGTATCTCTTTTCATACCCACTTTCAAGTGGTGAATTCCCACTGTTGAGTGGTTGTCTGCCGCAGCAGAAGAAGTATTAATATTGTAATCTTTTCCCCCCACAGTTTGGTGGTAGCGTGGAAAGTTCCTTATGGCTGGTTATCCACCTTGTTCATTTCAATTTCAGCATTAGTACTCCACCATATGTTAGCACCTCACCTATCAAAGGATCTTGAGTGCACATTCTTGGTGTTGAGTTTAATCTCTCTCTTTCAGTATAATCTTGTAATCTTGATTTAGTAGATCCTAGAGATCCTCAGTTTGGTGGTAGCGTGGAAAGTTCCTTATGGCTGGTTATCCACCTTGTTCATTTCAATTTCAGCATTAGTACTCCACCATATGTTAGCACCTCGCCTATCAAAGGATCTTGAGTGCACATTCTTGGTGTTGAGTTTAATTTCTCTCTTTCAGTATAATCTTGTAATCTTGATTTAGTAGATCCTAGAGATCCTCTGACCATATGCCCGCCCCTCCTCCTTAAGTGGTTTTAGGGCGCATTCTTGGATAGAGTTCTTTCATGCACGTTTTGGGTTATGCTAACCTTAACGGGTGTTTGGTTACATTGTAAATGTTTGGTTTAAAAATCAAAAAAATTGAGAGAATATATTTCAGCGTTCATGGATTGGTTTCAGAGGTTCACTAGAGAGGACGCCAATTTCATGAGTATGCACTTGGTTTTGACCAACACTTGGAGACGTGTTGAGTTTTCTCTCTGGTGTGTTGGAGATCATTTTCAGTTGGGTATCCTTGCTTGGGTTCCTCAACATGGGTTGATGGAGCTAAATACTTGTGGAAAGACGAACTTTTGGAGGGATATGGATCAAATTAGCAAATTTTTTGGTGCTGACCCTTTCATTACCAGCCACTTGATGGTTTCATTTGTTCATTGACAAATGGATTGAAGAGAAATTTTGAGTAGATGCATTAATTTGGATGATGATTTTCAATATAGCAGCAGTAGTTCATCTTCTTGGATGTTGATTATCCTTAAATCGGATCATAAGTCAATCATTTCAGTCATGGTGGGAAGTTGGTATACTTATTTTCAAACTTCACAATCTCCTATCAAGGCTGATTTTTGGCCTCAAATGCAAGAAGCGATGATTTAAAGCAATCTAAATCTGTCTTTGGGAGGTGTTCAAGTTGTTACCAGATGTTTTTCCTTGTACTTATGCTTGGGGCAGCGAACCTTTGTTTGCCTTGGTTCATCATTTTGAGGCTCTTGGAGTTGGAACTGTGAGTTTTCCACATTTTTCATGGTTGTATCAGAATAATTCAAAGGAGGCAAAGTAGATTCATGTGGAGTTATAAGTATGAGTTTGTTGAGCTCTTGCAAAGGACTGCTTTCCTCTTTGAAAGAAGATTTGGAGATGTCACAATTGCAATCGTAGCTTTGTTAGATACCATATGGAGATATGCTAAAGAGTTTGATTTTAAATTGTCTAGGATTGTGATAGATAGTGGCATTATTGATATTGATGACTCAGAACTTTTTGGGCATGAGATGTTGCACGATATTGATTTCAATCCCTTAAGATCTTTCAATTTGAGTGTCATGGATGGTAACATTTTGGAGTTACAAGGGAGGTTGGTGCGGTTTTGGCATGGTGTTTTCATTGATGTGATCAGAGAGGTGAAGCATTGGCATAGTGGGTCTTTCCTGAGGACATGGCACCCTAGGATTGTACTTGGTTTGGTATGGATTAGTTTTTCTGGAGTTGTGGTGGTATTGCTTGAGGACAAACAATTTTGGGAAGGGCGGACTATAATGTCCCCATTTTTAGCACTACACTTTCCAATGATTGATAGCCTATCCTCGGATACCCGTAGCCTATTCAGAGGCAGCATTAGGGTTTCCAGCTGCTGGGAGGTTTCTTTTGTGAATTCGAGGGCTTGCATGTTGGAGTTTTGCAGTTTGGATTATGGATTCCTTCTGGGTTTTCAAAGAGTTTCGCAATGGTGTGACATGCAACTGCAACGTAGAACTTTTTCGGACTTACTATTTTTAGTAAGTTGCGATGGCTGCTCAAAATGTGGTTAAAGTGAGTTTGAAACAACTTACTATTTTTAGCAATATGCTATTTTTAGTAAGTTCTATTTTTAGCAGGGTTTCTGCAGTTCAGTTCAATGGCTATAACTGGTAGGTCAATTGGAGCAGTTTGATCTCCAACACCCTTAGTGTTATTTTTGGCAGTGTTTCAGTAGCTTGGTATTACGGCTAAATCTGGCAAGGCAATTTATTCAGTTTGGTCTCCTACATTTGAGGTGATTCTTGGCAAGTTTGATATTTGATGAAAATTATTATTTTAAGTGAAATATTTTTGCTAAGGTATGGAGTACGCCTAGCTTGGAGAGATAAGTCGATTTATTTAAGTGATTATAATGTTTATTTTCACTTATATCTTGGTGGACACCTAGAGGGAGAGAAGTATTTTTTATCAAAATATTTCACTCATTATTTGGGACGCCTATCTTATGTTTATTTGAATTTCAAATAAAGTTAATTGTCTCTCATGTTGGGATGATTTGGAGGAGGGATTAATGAAATTCAAAATGCAAATTTGATGTTGACTGTGAGTTTCATTTGGGCACCCTAATTGGAGGGCAATGGAATTCAAATTTGAGAAGAAGTTATAAATATTGGACTTGGCCTTCATTTGCAGTTATATATTGCTTATCATAACGAAATGTTGTTGAAATGTTTTCAAACTTCTTGCTTCAAGGAAAGCATACCTCCTAGCTAATATCAGTTTCGTGTTTGAGAGATAACACCTAGCTGATTTGAGACTGCTTCTTCATCCAGAGGTTGCAGATTGAGCTTCAAGTTGGTTGTTTGATTGTTATTTCATATTTTTGGTGTTGCTGGTTCCAGTTTGGCTGTAGCATATTCTTGATCGTAGCTCTTGGTACGTTTTTTGCGTGGTTCTGGGTATTGGCTTCATGGATGCAGTTGCCTTGGGCACCCCTTTGCTCAAACTTTCATGATTTTTGGTGATTCCTTGATTTTCTAGACAAGTTGCCCTCCTCAAGGGTTAATTCTGATTTCTGTTCATGCCTTGGGATGTGTGCTAAATAAATCAGAGCTGTTTGGAGAGGCTTTTCACTTGGTACCTAGTCACCTAGCTTCTAGAAGTCATCTGCATTCAGTTTCACATCATTCGGTGAAGTTTTGGCGAAGTTACGAGAATAAAGGTGAAATATGTACTTGTTGGTTTGGTGTTTTAGTTTGCTGCAATTTTATATCAGACTTGTCATTTCAGTCATTTTGGCCATATTTCATATATTGGATATCAAGTACTTGTTAGGAGGTTATGCTCTAACACTTTGGTGATCATAGGATATCTATAACTCATTGTATTTGCAGATTGTTCATCATATTGTAACGCTGAATCTATAGTACTGATCAGCTCTTTTACTTTCTGCACTTCACATTTTGTCTTCCCACTTTTAGTGGAAGAAGGCTGGCCTCACCAACTTATTTACCTCTTGCATAAGCACTTTCATTCCCACTGTTTGGTGGAAGAGACAGACCTCATCGTCTTTACCTTCTGTACTTGCATTTCCATAGTGTTGATCGGTTGAGCCGTCAATCTACTCCCACTAAATAAGTGGTCGAGTTGCATAATTTGTATTTCCAGCATCTCAATTTCAAGCTAACGATCCTCAGCGCCATATTCTCACACCTCGCCTGTCATTGGGATCTTGGTGTACATTCTTGGTGTACGGTTACATTTCAGTGCCGGTTTTGGCATTGCTAATGCTAACGAGTAAAATTGCTGATGAAAAAATTGAAAAATTGTAAGGGAGTCATTTCACAAGGGTATTTAAGAGATGCTTTGTGAACTTCCAAAAGGAGGGGATTGGCAGTTAAAACACTAATTACAGAGCTCTCTAGAGACTCGACTCCACTTAGAAAATTGGTCGTATGTTTTAATGAAGCTTTCTCAGATAGAGCGAAGAGCATTAGTCATCATCGGCAAACATCAATTAAGAGGATTAAGGTAATGAAGACAATGATTAAGATGAAATCAGTAATACAAATAAAATATGCAGCCATCAACATAAAATGCAAAGTGAGTATCGGTTTTGATATGGAACGAGCCTCATTAGTATCGAATATATCTAAAATAGGCAATGCTAATTGCATCATGGCGTAGCTTAATGTTGAATCTCTCAACACACCATTATAATGTTATCGAGTTAGCAGCTTAAGTGAAGACCATACGGTAATATACATAAGGAGAAGAGACATGCTATAAGACACAATAGCAAAGCCTCAAAGCCGAAGGTAATATGGAAATTCCGATTAGGATAGATCACGAGAATTCTATGCATTTCATACTTAACCTGAGAACACATGAGGTTACCGTAATAATAATTAAAAGAGATCCTTAACTTGACAAAACCTACCAGTAGGTTGACCAAAAATAATGAACCTTTGAGCAATCATTTTCACTGGAAGATGTCTCATAAAAGATCTACAAATGTATAAGAAAAGAAGACATTAACATATTGTTGGCATTTCAAATCGCACCTCTGAAATGCGTTTTGGAAACGGACAACTATGTGCAGTAAATTGCTCTTCGAATTAGGAGGGGAAACTCCCTCTTTCGCTAAGTTGCATAAAGTAAGTAAACTAAAACTAATTTTTGCCTATTTTTTTTATTCAATAGCGAGAACACAACGTTATAGAACTCCAGATGTTGCAGCTGAGATTTTCCCTTTAATGAAACTTGACAACTACAACTTAACTTACGCTAAAACGTTTCTATCCTCTCAAGTAAACGCAAAACAAGAGAGTTTAGAAATGGAGGAGGTTGATTTTTTGACAAATATACTTGAATAAACTTTCTTCAACATACATCTACTAAATTTCAATGCAAGCTGAAAAAGGAGATCATAAAAGTATTACGAAAATATGAGACTTTATTTCAAGGGCAGCAAATCAAGCTTCAAGATTTTATTTCCTCACACTTCTAGCACAAAACAATAAACAAAAATCTGATGTATTTATATCGAGGCAAAAAAGCACGCTCAGGATTTTATTTACTCAAACTTCTGGCACAAAGATTACAATTCCAAGACAGCAAGTTGTAGCAAAATACTTGCAACATGCGATCAACCAGTATTACAATTGACACATAACACATGCACTAAACAAGGATTTGCAGCTAAGGAGGCATGCAAACTTGCTATTTACACAAAGTGAACTGACACTAAACGATAACAAACATGAAAGCATAAGCTCGGCGATTATGTTATCACAAGCATGGTTAAATAAAAATGAGCAAACACCGCTCTTATTTATAACTAAGCAAAGGAGTAGGGAACCCTAAAATCTCCTTGCTTTTACAACTGCTGCTTGCCAACATGCAAGCTTTATTTCTAATCCTAGAAAAGATAAAACATCTAAACCCTAGAAAGCATCTAAAAAGGGAAAGTGCCAACTCATTACAACTATTACAACTCTTTTCTTTCTATTCTCAAAGAATGGATAAAAATTAAGACACGAAAAGAAAGGGTGGAAGAAGCTTCTAGAAGAAAGCTGATTTAAATCTCGATCACATCCGCTAAAAAGCGGGCAACAGCCTCTCTATCAGGAGTGTTAATACTATTAATAGCAAAATGCCGTTTTTCCAAGATTTCTTCGCCATCCTCAATAGATCTCAAGAAATCTTGACTCTCATTGGCCATTTTCTCGAACTGTGCTTACATCATGGAAATCATCTTCATTCTTCCAACACTGCCATTGCTGCCATGCAAGATACTCTGAAACTCTGCTTGGACTACGTCAAGCCCAATGTATGAACCATCATCGAGGCAATATTGACAAGGAATTGCTGCAACAAATTCTCTAATGAATTTAAGAGAATCAATGACTCTTTGCCTATACACTGCAAACTCCTCAGATATTCTAACATATGTATTTACCTTGAAAAGGTGACCTTCTTTCCACTCCAGGATCTGTCTTTTGTGTTCTCTTGCCATTGTAGAGCCATAAGCCATCTCTAAATCTGCAATTATGATTTCGTGCATAGGCTTGAACTCGACTATCAACTGCTCAAAATCCTGGATACCTTGACGTAAGTCATGAGCTTTGTATCTCAACTGGAAGACCTGTGTTAGAATCTCTTTTCCTTTGACGATGAACTCTTCAATCCATTCCTGAGTTTGTTTTCCACAAATAACCAGCTGCCTCAACTACTACTGATCAGCTAGTGTTTCTAAAACTTGTGGAAACAAATGGGTTGTTTGTGAGGTGCCTTGAATAAGATTTGATATATACAACCGGAGTTGACGATTTGCAGCCTTGAGGGCTACCTTGTCTTCTCCATCCTTTTGCACTCTTTCTTGAATATTTTCAATTACCATTTTAGACAAACTCATATCAGCATGTCAAGTACTTTTACCAAGGTTTGCTTTCACCATTATGAAATCATCAACATCCACCTCATCCCTGATTTTATCTTCAAGAGGCGTAGCTATCTCCATGACCATTTCACCTTCAAGATTCCTCTCAAAATGCATTTGTTTCTTGGCCTTCTTCTTGGGTGCTTCCTGATATATACTGAGGTCATCATCATTCACCTGATATGAAGGCCTTCTTCTCGTCCTTCCCAAGGAGCTCTCAAGCCAAGATGTGGTATCTCTACTAACATCCAAGGGAGGAATAATTGCAACATCGGCCTCTATCTCCTCATCTTCCAAATCAATGTGAATTGGCGAAGACCTAGGAGATGGTAAAGGGTCTTGTATCAAAGGCTCATTTTATACTTCTTCTTGAAGTATGGGCTCGGGTGGAGGAATGCAATGTCCCCATTTTTAGCACTGCACTTTCCAGTGATTGATAGCCTATTCTCGGATGCTCGTAGGCTAGTCAGTGGCAAAATTAGGGTTTCCATTTTGGAGGAGGTTTTGAAGGCTTGCATGCGAGATTTTCTGATGCATGTTTGGTGGAACTTTCTGGGTTTTTGGAGAGCTTCGAGATGTGGTAACATGAATGACGAGATGTTGACTTGCAATTTTGGTTGTTCCTTGGTTGTTTTGGAGGTTTGCATGTTGGAGTTTTACAATTCTGATTTTGGGTTCCTTCTGGGTTCATGATTGCATTGGAGGTTTGCATGTTGGAGTTTGCCCTAAATAGACATTTTGTAATAATTCTTGGGTAAAGGGCCATTGGATTGAGGAGTGCCCATATAATTAAAAAAGTAATAGTACACAAGTACTCTTTACACAAGTAGAGATTTCTACACCACTAAAGCCACAAAACAACAAGAATGCATCTCCTAAAGGCTATTGGAATCAAAGAACTACTAAAATTCAATAACAATAGTGGGGCAGTTAAGAGTTGAATACAATGACTCAAAAGATAGCCTACCATACAATGTCAAGAGTGTAGTGACTGAGGCCACTTTGCAAGGGACTACTAGAGAAGTCAAGGTAGCATGAGCCTACTTTGTAAATGGTGTGGGTCCAAAAACAATGATGATGTTGAATGACTAAACCAGAAGGAAAGCATCAAACTTATTGATGTAGAAAGAAATAACGAAGTATTGACCATTACTCAAATTTAAGCAAAGAAGGTTGCATACTTGGACCCACATACAAAAAAAAAGAAAAAGACTTCATGAAGAAAGAGGTAAGGCGGACCATGCTATGGATAATGAACATTGCCACTAGTATAGACATATGCAAGTACAGTAGCAAAGTGATTGGAATCTGATACAATTATTGCAAGGAAAATATTTCAAACCACTGTACCAATCAAATGGTGGATTTATTGCATAATATTCTAGAAGTTAGGAATTTTATGGCAATATTGTTCTTCAAAAATAATAAGTTTGAACAAGATAAAAAGTCAAGTCATTTTCCAGCAAATGCTTGGTTTGATGAGGAATGTAAAGCTGCAAGGAAAGCAAGCAAGCAGCTAGGTAAAGAAAAGGAAAACACAAGATTATACAAGCGAATGGTAAAAGTTAAAAAATAGGTTTCATGAGTGCTAGATGGGAAGAATTGTTATATCTTGGGAAGAACAACCCAAAGCTCTTTTGGAGAGAGCTCCAAGCAAAGGAGGAAACGAAGAATAACATCACCTCGGCTCAATGGTTTGAATATGCAAAACACTTGTATGAGCAAGATGTAGGGAATGAAGAGCCTCCAAGGGTAAACACATCAACAAAGCTTTTCACTTTGCAAGAAGTTAAAGAAAGTATCAAAAAGAGGATAGGAAAGGCAAGAGACTTGGTTGAGCTTCAAGCAGAGTATCTAAAGTGGGGAGTGGAAATCATTGCTCCTCACATTATGCATATATTTAACAACATCATTCAGTGTGGGTTTCCGAAAGATTGGATAACTAGCTTAGTCATTCCCCTATTCAAGAGTGGGGATGCTAACAACCCATCTAATTATCGTACCATCATGATCAACCCTTTGTTTGCAAAATTGTTTGGCAGCATGATTGAACACATAATCAACAAATGGGAAAAAATTAGAGAGCAAAAGGGCAAGCGGGTTTTAGGCCAAAACACCCAACAATTGATCATGGCATCACTTTAAAGCATATCATTGAAAAGATTTGGGATGAGAAAGGGGAAGCCTTTTGTTGTTTTGTGGACTTCAGGAAGGCTTTTGACACAGTTCCTAGGCAAAAGTTGTGGGATAGAATGAAAGATCTTGGCATTCCTGGACATTTTAGAGTTATTGTCCATAGGCTTTATGAGGATGTTAGGGTAAAAATCAGAACTCAGGCAAGTACTTCAGAAAGCTTTAGGAGCGACATTGGGGTTAAACAAGGCTGCCCTCTTTCTCCTACTCTCTTTGGCCTATATATCGATAAGCTTGAGGAGTGGTTGAATTTGAAGGGTGGGGAAGGGGTCCCTTTAGGAGTGTATGTTGTAAAACTTCTTTTATACGCAGATGATCTTATTTTAATTGCTAGATCTGTTCAAGGGTTGCAAGCGCATTTGGCTGCTCTTGAGCATTTCTGCAAAGATGTTGGTATGCAAGTTAACATTAGTAAGACCAAGCTCATGGTATTCTCTAAGAAGAAGAAAAAAAATCAGTTCAACTTTTATTTCGAAGGGAGTATCCTAGAGGAAGTAACGGAGTATAAATTTTTGGGAATTGACTTCAACAACAAGCTATGTTGGGAAACTTGCAAAAGGAAAAGAACTTTGGGAGGTTGGAGAGCGTTTTTTTCTCTTCAAAATAGATGCAGAGAAGCAGAGTTATGGGATTGGAAAACTATTCAAATATTGTTTGGGTTGCTACTTATACCGGTGGTCCTTTATGGGTGTGAAATTTGGGCTAGTAGCACTTCGTACATCAAGCAGGTACAGATAGAGAGATTTCAAAAGCGTTTGATCACAAGCAAATTGAAACTAAAAGCTTTGGTTCCCTATGAAATACTTCTTGCTGAAACGGGGGCAATTCCTATTGAGGCCATAGCTATGGTGAGTCTTTTGAGATATTTGAAAAAGGTTGAGCAGATGGAAGCTCATCAATGGCCAAATGTTGTTTTTACAGGTGTCTTAGGTGAAAGAAAGAAGGCATGGACGAAACAAAATTGTAAGGGGAAGAACAAGTGGAACATTCACTTGAACGAATGTTCTAATAATAGTAAGGAATTAAAGTTGTATGTGGCAGAAAAATTTCGCAAGATTATGTGGACAAGGGCGGTTGGGAGAAAGAAAAAGTATTATGTAGAAGAATTCCATCCCAACTTCGACCATCAGCAAAAGGAATATATAGAGGCAAATATTCTGTGGAGGTCAAAGATTCTCATAGCACAATTGAGGACTAACTCGCATCATCTTTGATGTGAAACAGGGAGATGGAAAAGGCCAAAAGAAGTTTGGGAAGAGAGGGTTTGTATCTTCTGTGCAGCAGGGCAAGTGGAAACAGAAAAACATTTTATCCTAGATTGTAAGGCTTACAGCAACATCAGAGGAAGCTACATAAGTGGGTTAACAATAGAAAATTTTCAAGATTTATTCAGCATGGAATGGGTGGGCAGAATGGGAGAGCTCATTATCAAATTAAACGGCAAGAGAACGACACTTCACAATGCTAAAATTTTTGGAGTCACTATCCCATAGGCCTTCTTTTGGTCTTGTGGACATTAAAAGTCTTCTATTTTATTTTATTCTACAATCCATATTGTTAATTGCAAAAGATTTTTGGATTCAATTTTTTGTTAATTTTTTGCATCAATGTTTCAGATCACACTCCATGATCCATCATAGGATAAAAAAGAGAGCACCAAGAGAAAAAATGATGGATCATCCTGATGATGGCTCACGGAGTGTGATCCGAAACGTTGATGCAAAAAATTAACACACAATCAAATCCAGAAATCTTTTGCAATTAATATTGTTCTTGAGAGAGACGAGTCAATTCATGCTACTGCCCATTTAGAATATAAATTAGAATAATGAGGACTCCATAATCAAACCTTCAATGTCAAAATATCAAGTGATTGATCCCATGCTCCTAGTGAATTTGGCAAAGAAACTAACAATGGTTCATATGTAGACTCTCAAAAGGAATTTGGCATACAATCATTGATAGTGGGTTTGACGTGAATGTACTTCCAAAAGATACTTGGCAAAGCCTAGGTAAGCAAACTATTCGGCTACCAACTTTCCAATTGGTAGGAGTCGATCAACAAGGAATTGATGTGCTTGGGACCCTCATGGGGCAAAAGGTAATCATTTGAACTCAAGCATTTTTACTTAACTCCACTGTCATCTCATGCAAGAAAGTAGATGATGCATTGTTGTGTCGGGTTTAGTTCATAGCAACTAAATCCAACCACAACTAGAAAAGCAGCATATGCTCTATTGAAAGTAAAGGTCAAAATATATAATTGATATGAAGAATCAAGCAATGAGTGAGGAAGAAAGTTCCTCAAACTCATCAAACTTAGACTCTAGCTAAGAGCGGACAAAGAAGACTCATCAAGGCCCCATGGATCCTAATGCCAAAGGAATCTTGGAATTATAGTCATGTTATGAAGATAAAACATCTTCCCTCAATGTTTTGTCCTATTGGCAAATTGAGGACTATAAATTATTTATTCCAAGCTATAATTTTATTGAATCCATGATTAACGAAGATGAACATGTACTACTAGACGAAAAAAATAAATGAAGGAATTATTTAAAGTTCAGGAAACTTGTGAGAACAGTTCAAAAAGTTTGAACAGAACAAGTGTGAAGGACATGTATGCTTCAAAATTAAAAGTTTATTCTCAATGGTAAGAAGCTATCAATATGATTGATTATGTGAGTCTAATGACATTGTCAAAAATAAACTTGACAAACAACAATATGATAAAAAATGTAATGTCCCCTTCTCAGTAGCCACCTAGAGATATTTTAGCCTTTATTTATTCCCAAAGGCTAAATAGGAGAAATAAGGGAATAATAATTATTAATTATTTGTAAAGTTATCTCAATAAATTAATATCATAAGATAGCTTTATATTTAATTAATTTAATAAAGTGACAATAGATACTTATTATTAACCGTAGCTTTGTTAAGCATACGATAGTCGATGCACAACCGCAAAGTTCCATCTTTCTTCTTGACAAATAGAATAGGTGCTCCCCAAGGTGAAACACTTGGTCTTATTAATCCCTTTGATAACAATTCATCTAATTGTCCCTTAAGCTCGATAAGTTTTGTGGTGGTCATCCTATAGGGTACCTTGGATATAGGTTCTGATCCGGGAACTAAATCAATAGAGAAATCAAACACAAATTTTGGAGGTAATCTTGGTAACTCATCAAGAAATACATCTGAAAATTCCCTAAAAATGGGATACTTCTCCATATCTGATTTTTCAATTTCTTCAATTTCCCCATCTTCTTGCTCTTGTTGGCTCTGGTACTCTAAATTTTCACTATCATACCCAAGTTCTTCAATCTTTACAGCAAAGCGTTTACACCCTTTCTTCTTAGCTTTCTTAAGTTGCATTGCTGTAATTTGTCAAACTTTTACCTCTCTAGGTATTCCTTGGATTTTAACTTAGTTTCCATAGTCATCTAGACACTCAACAATCTTGGCATTGCAATCTACTATGGCCCTATGCCTCCACAACCAATTCATTCCTAGGATAATATCATATGATCCTAGTAGTGTAACGTAAAGGTTGACTTCAGTAGCAAAACTAGCTAGCTCTGTCCTAGCCTCGAATAGACATTGATCCACCTTTGCTCTTGTATTGTTTGCATATTCAACATTCCATGAGATTGCCATATGCCATGCCTTCCTAGATAATTGATTTGCTATTCTAGGTGAAATAAAAATTTCAACGGCACATGTATCAATTAGAATAGAAAGAGGTAAACCAAACAAAGTACCTGGTGTTTCGATCGGTGTCACTTGGTAATCAGCTTGTCGATCATCTACCGCAACATGTATCCTCTGCTCACACATAGCCTGTTGACTGGGTAATGAGTTGCCATATGGTTGGGAACCAAAAATTTTATTAGGACATTCCCTTGCGTAATGATCCCCTTTACATATAAATAATAAAACAACTTGAAGGCGGCCCTCTTTTTCCGGTGGCTTCTCTAGACTTACTAGTACTTTCACTAGCTTTTCTAGTGTTACCAAAACTTGGATTATTTCTCTTGTGATCTCTTATGAACTTTTTTCCATTAAAGTGAGATCTTTTTCCTTTTGGCTTGGCAGAATTCTAAATAGGTTCCTCCTTAGGAGCTATTTTGTTGGGAACTTCAATATCCTTCTTATGTTCCTTTCTTTCCTGTCGGATAGAATTTGCCTTAAGCTTTTGTTCTTGCTTGATGGTTCTTTCGTATACAAGGTCCATTGTGGTTGGACCATGAATATCTACTTCTCCACCAATTCTGCTATTGAGTCCCAAAATGAATTTTCTGATGTGGAAATGTTCATCCTTGTCATATATAGGAGCATAGTGAAGAAGTCAGGTGAACTTCTCCCACTATTCATGAACCGTCATGTTCCATTGCTTCAACTCTTGGAAATTTGTTAGTTTTTGATCATTAAAGAGCTGGGGTAACCATCTTTTGCAGAAAATTCCCACAAATTCATTCCAAGATAGTTTCCATGAACTTATGTTAAGCTCCAGTTTTTTGTTCATTCACCAGTTAGAGGCTTCACCTGCTAATTGACATGCACCCCACGCTGCCTTGGTCACTTCATCATAGTTTCTTATCTGAAAGTATTTTTCCATTTACACAAGCCAGACTTCCACTTCATCTCCTCCTATGCTTCCATCAAACATTAGTGGGAATATCTTCTTCATATCCCTTGACAGTTAGGCGGATACAATCTTCTTTTTCCTCTGAATGGATGATGTGTGTGATTTCTCTTTATCATGGTTTCGGTTTTCACCTTGTCCATCAAAAGAACTTTCTCGTTCTAGGATTTTGACAGGTATTTCTTCCTCCACCCTATTCTTAGCTTTTGTTTGTTCAAGATTAGTTAGCCTTGCTAGGATTTGGTCAAGCCTAGCTTCCATTCCAGTAGCTCCTTGTCCACCATCTTGGCTACTTCCGGGAATAATTCGCGTCCTCTCATACGTTCTCACCATGCTTTGTATAATTGATTTAACCAGAATGTTCTATTCATGTTAGCCTAATTATGCTATCAATTAACTCTATGGAATACACACTCACATGAACACAAATATTTTATAATGGATCAAGTATTTATTTTAATAAACACATAGTTTTATTCACAATACGAGGATTCAAAATCCTATTGGTTACAATGATTGACTATTCAAATAGGCAAGGGGAGAGTATCCTTCTGATTCACTCTCAGACACATAACTTAAGGGAGTGTAACCTACAGACTGAGAAAATTGTTGTTCTCTATCCTTCTGTTCATCTCTCATTTGCTCGTATCTATCCCAAAAAGGATAATAACCTTCAGATTTATTGGTCGATACATAATTGTGAGAAGTAATGTCAATATGGTGTTCATCAACAATGCAGTCTACATTTTTTGTAGACATTTGTTCATGAGACCATTTCTCGACCGATGGTGTCCTCGGTGTATAACCTTCAAACTCTTTACTCGAAGAAATTGATATCACTTCATCCAATTGTAGAACCCTAAGATCCCTAAAGATAAATGCAAGACTAGAACATTCTTCAGAAGGCATGTCCCTGGAAAGTGGCAAAGATTCTGACTTTTTAGGTGAGATAGTTGGTAGGTAATTGTACATTGCCTCCATCCTCATCTTCCTCTTCACGCCGCTGATCCGAGAAAATGCATGACTAAAAGTTTTGGTATCACTCAACCAAATAGCTTTATCATAGTTGGTTCCTTCAATGGTTCTAACGATGGCTTATTTTTCCTCCTTGGCCTTAAGGTAAAAATTCATTTCTGACTACAGACTTTCGAAATGTTAATCTGATACGCACCATCCTGACATAAAAAAAGTTCACAACATTAGATAATGTTAGAAGGAAAAATTGACGAGCTCATAGGTTTCAGAGTTAAACCAGGAGCTTTGATACCAAATGTAACGACCTAACCCTTTCATAAAGTAAAAATTTCTTAATTTTACACCAAACAATTAAAGATAATGAGTAATAGCCATTGTAATAAAAAAAATCTTTTCTTTCATTGTCAATATCACAACATGGTAAAATATATTTCAAAAGTTAATCTTTTCATTTTTAAATAAACATTAGAGTAAGAAAACATACAAGTACAAACATAGCTCAAGGAGATTTTGAACAAATAGTAGTAAGAAGGTCTAGGAATTCGTCCTTTCAAATCCTGGTACTTCAGTAGCCTAGTGTGGAGGAGAATCATCACTCGAGCGATTTTCCGCCAACCAAGACCTATAATGCGGTCCCCCGCACATCTATCATTCGATAGATGGCCCTCCCTTCGACGAAGAGATTGGTAGAGTAATCGATATTGTTAACCAACTGAGCATAGTGTTGTGTCCTACATAACTAGATCCTGTGCAAGACGGCAACTCTTGAACTAGTATGTAATATGAGATCACAATGAAAGTGAACTGTTAGTGTAATCATCACACAATCTAAGTGGATGTTTGTTCATTACACTACTTTGGCCAAAGTGTTTCATACAGTATTTCTAATGAGGGTCATCTATCACATACACTATTCAGGGTCGATTTGACTTAGGGCTATCTTACACTACGCATAGGTTTTGTCCTCCAATGGATAATCCGTACCCCGGACATCCAAAAACATATTACACTACTAGAAATTAATCAACATATAAAGTACTTCACAAGTTCCCTCCCATACTGGAATCTTTATCCTTGGAGTATCACAAGCTCGTTTGAGTTAACCTAATAACTTAGCTAGCTGAATTTTACTTGACTCAAGCCTTCTTTTCAATCCTAGTACATAGTAAGTAATGCAACCAATATTCTCCTTATATGGGGATCATCCAAACAATGCAAAATACAACTAGAATGCATCTTTATTTTTAAACAATTCACTTCTTAAGCATAGTTAGAAAATACAATTCAAGAAACAATTAACTTCCTATGCATAGACATAAAATACAATTTCAAGAAGTATTAAATGGATAACCATAGAAATAGATAGTAGAAGAATATCCCATTCCTTTGATTTGATTTTCCACAAAATCTTGATAACACAGCCTTCTCTTTTGACCAATCCAAAAACTTCTAGCACCACAGACAACTGACAACTCCCTCTCAAATTTCACTCTTCCTCACTCATGAAATGGATATTCAGAACAAGTAATAACACAAAAGTATTTAACCACCACTAAATATCCATTTTCTAAGTGAGCAAGAGTGAAATCTGAGAGGGAGTTGTCAATTATCTGTGGTGCTGGAAGTTTTTGGATTGGTCAAAAGAGAAAGCTGTGTTATCAACAATTTTTGGAAAAGAAAATTACAAGCATGGGTTATTCTTCTACTATCTATTTCTATGGTTATCCATTTAATACTTCTTGAAATTGTAGTTTTTGTCTATGCATAGGAAGTGAATTGCTTCTTGAATTGTATTTTTTGTCTATGCTTAAGAAGTGAATTATTTAAAGATATAAGATGCATTCTAGTTGTATTTTGCATTGTTTTTATGATCTCCATATAAGGAGAATGCCGATTGCATTAGTTACTATGTACTACAATTGAAATTAAGGCTTGAGTAAAGTGAAGTTCAGCCAGCTAAGTTATTAGGTTAACTTAGACGAGCTTGTGATATTCTTAGGATAAAGATTTCAGTATGAGAGGGAACTTGTGAAGTACTTGTTGTGCTAATTCACTTCTAGTAGTGTAATATGTTGTAGGATGTCTAGAGTACGGATTATCCATTGGAGGACAAAACCTATGCGTAGTGTAAGATAGCCCTAAGTCAAATCGACCCTGAATAGTGTATGTGATAGATAACCCTCAATAAAAATACTGTATGAAACACTTTGGCCAAACTAGTGTAATGTACAAACATCCATTTAGACTGTGTGATGATTACATTGTCAGTTCACCGTGATCCCGTATTACATACTAGTTCAAGAGTTGTCGTCATGCACATGATCTAGTTATGTAGGACACAACACTATGCTCAATTTGTTAAGAGTATCGGTTACTCTACCAATCTCTTCGTCAAAGGGAGGGCCAATTATCGAATGATAGATGTGCAAGGAACCGCATTATAAGTCCGTAGTTGGCGGAAAAGCGCCCGAGTGATGCTTCTCCTCCACAACAAGCTACTGAAGTACCAAGATTTGAAAGCACGGATACCTGGACCTTCTTACTACTATTTATTCGAAAGCTCCTTGAGCTATGTTTGTCCTTGTATGTTTTCTTATTTTGATGTTTATTTGAAAAGGAAAAGATTAATTGTTGAAATATATTGTATCATGTTGTGATATTTACAATAAATAAATAAATAAAAAATTATTACAATGGCTATTACTCGTTATCTTTATTTGTTTGGTGTAAAATTAAGAAATTTCTACTTCATGAAAGGGTTAGGTCGATACATGTGGTATCAGAGCTACCAGGTTTAACTTTGGAACCTATGAGCTCGTCAATTTTTCCTTCCAACATTATCTAATGTTGTGAATAATTGTTCTGTCAAGATGGTGCATATCAAATTAACGGCTCGAAAGTCAGTAGTCGGAAATGAACATTACCTTAAGGCCAAGAAGGAAAAAGAAGCCAATGTTAGAACCATTAAAGGAACCAACTATGATAAAGCTATTTGGTTGAGTGATACCGAAACCTTTAGTCATGCACTTTCTCGGATCAGTGATCTGGAGAGGAAGATGAGGATGGAGGCAATGTACAATTACCTACCAGCTATCTAACCTGAAAAGTCAAAATCATTACAACTTTCCAGGGACATGCCTTCTGAGGACAGTTCTAGTCCTGCATTTTTCTTTAGGGATCCTAGGGTTCTACCATTGGCTGAAGTGATATCAATTTCTTTGAATAAAGAGTCTGAAGGTTATACACCGAGGACACCACCGGTTGGGAAATGGTCTCATGAACAAATGTCTACGAAAAATGTAGACTACATTTTCTATGAACACCATATTGACATTACTTCTCGCAATTATGTATCGGACAATAAATCCAAAGGTTATTATCCTTTTTGGGATAGATACGAACAAATGAGAGATGAACAGAAGAATAGAGAACAACAATTTTCTCAGTCTGTAGGTTACACTCCCTTAAGTTATGTGTCTGAGAGTGAATCAGATGGATACTCTCCCCTTGACTATCTGAATAGTCGATCAATGTAACCAATAGGATATTGAATCCTCATATTATGAATAAAACTATGTGTTTATTGAAAGAAATACTTGATCTGTTATAAAATACTTGTGTTCATGTGAATGTGTATTCCATAGAGTTTATTGATAGCATAAATAGGCTAGCATAAATAAAGCATTCAAGCTAAATCAATTATATAAAGCAATGGTGAGAACGTATGAGAGGACACGAATTATTCTCGGAACTAGCCAAGATGGTGGACAAGGAGCTACTGGAATGGAAGCTAGGCTTGACCAAATCCTAGCAAGACTAACTAATCCTGAACAAGAAAAACCTAAGGATAGGGTGGAGGAAGAAATACCTGTCAATAACCTAGAAGGAGAAAATTATTCTCATGGACAAGGTGAAAACCGAAACCATGATAAAGAGAAATCACCCACACCATCCATCAAGAGGAAAAAGAAGATTGTATCCACAAAACTATTAAGGGAAATGAAGAAGATATTCCCACCAATGTTTGTCGGAAACGTAGGAGGAGATGAAGTGGAAGTCTGGCTTGTGCAAATGGAAAAATACTTTGAGATAAGAAACTATGATGAAGTGACCAAGGCAGTGTGGGGTGCATATCAATTAGCAAGTGAAACCTCTAACTAGTGGATGAACAAAAAGCTAGAGCTTAACATAAGTTAATGGAAACTACCCTGGAATGAATTTGTGGAAATTTTCCGAAAAAGATGGTTACCCCAGCTCTTTTATGATCAAAAACTAATAGATTTCCAAGAGTTGAAGCAAGAGACCATGACGGTTCATGAATACTGGGAGAAGTCCGCCCGACTTCTTCGCTATGTTCCTATATATCACAAGGATGAACGTTTTTGCATCAAGAAATTCATTTTGGGACTCAATAGTAGAATTGGTGGAGAAGTAGATATTCATGGTCCAACCACAATGGACCTTGTATATGAAAAAGCCATCACGCAAGAACAAAAGCTTAAGGCAGATTCTATCCGGCAGGAAAGAAAGGAACATAAGAAGGATACTGAAGTTCCCAAAAAAATAGCTCTTAAGAAGGAGGAACCCATTCAGAACGCTGCCAAGCCAAAAGGAAAGAGATCTCACATTAATGGAAAAGAGTTTAGAGGAGATCGTAAGAGAAACAATCCAAGTTTTGGTAACACTAGCAGAGCTAGTGAAAGTACTAGTAAGTCTAGAGAAGCCACCAGATAAAGAGGACCGCCTTCAGGTTGTTTTATATGTAAAGGGGATCATTACGCAAGGGAATCTCCTAATAAAAATTCTGGTTCCCAACCATATGGAAACTCATTACCCAGTCAGCAAGTTATGTTTCAGTAGAGGATACATGCTGTGGTAGATGATCGACAAGCTGATTACCTAGTGACGTCGATCAAAACACGAAGTACTTTGTTTGGTTGACCTATTTCTATTCTAATTGATACAGGTGCCACAAAAATTTTTATTTCACCTAGAATAGCAAATCAATTATCTAGGAAGGCAAGACACATGGCAATGTCATGGAATGTTGAATATGCAAACAATACAAGAGCAAAGGTGGAGCAATGTCTGTTCAAGGCTAGGATAGAGCTACCTAGTTTTGCTACTGAAATCAACCTTTATGTCGCACCACTAGGATCATATGATCTTATCCTAGGAATGAATTGGTTGTGGAGGCATAGGGCCATAGTAGATTGCAGAGTCCACAAATAAAAATTTGTTAAATGCTATCAAGAAGTTGTTGGATAAAAACCCCAAGGACTGGCATACACAGTTAAGGTTTGCTCTATGGGCAGATGGGACCAGAACGAAGAATTCTTTGGGAACGTCTCCTTATGATTTGGTATATGGGCAAGACCCCGTTTTCCCAGTTCAATTGAGGATCCCTACTCTTCAGTTTATCCAAGAGTACCTCGAAGGAGAGGATTGAGTTCAGGTCAGGTTGTCCCAATTGATGCACTTGAAGGAGAAAAGAGATGAAGCATTGGAAAATTTGGTCAAGCATCAAGGAGTCGTGAAGAGATGGTTTGACAAGCAAGCCAAGGTCAAGGCCTTCAGGATTTCAGATTTAGTTTTATGTTGGGACAAGGCCCACGAGAGAAAAGGTGATCACGACAAGTTTGACAAACTATGGTTGGGCCCATATCAGATTTCTGAGATCCTGGGAGATTACGCATTCAGATTGAAAACGCTAACAAGGGAGAATATCCCATTGCCGGTCAATGGGCGGTTCCTCAAACATTATTTCCAAGCGTAGGATCCCTCCTGGTTCCTACTTCGTACATAGTTAGATTAAGCTGCTTTTCTTGCTTTCCTTTTTGGTTTTGGTTTTGGTTGGTTGCCCTTTGGGTTTTTGGTTTTGGTGTTTCTTCCCTTGAGTTGTCCGCTCAGGTGGTTTTGGTTTCGGTTTCGAATGGGCAAGGATTTTGGGTTTTCCCGTTGCGGGGGTGATGATGTTTTCCTTACACAATTTGGTCTACTGCCATTGGGTTTTTACGGATTTGTGCAAATGTTGAAAGGCCAAGGTTGTTTTCCTCTTATCATCATCTGGTTTCGTGTAAACTCAACTCGAGAGGTTGATCAGTTATTGTGTCTTAACACATGAGTCTGAGATCATAATGTCCTATCTATTCAACGAGCTACTTTGAGTCATTTTGATTTCTTGGGAGAGGTTACGGCAAGTAAAAATTTTACATCTTGCTTCAGCGCCACTGCAATTCTCAAACCCATTGGTAGCTTCACTGCTTGCCAACCAATTATGGAATTGACGGAAAATCAAGAAAGAAAAGGAAAATGTGCTAAAAGAAATATCAAAAAGAGAACAATGAAAGAAATACCATACTTTGAATATTGGTTTGGGAATATATGGATAACTCCACCGAGGCTATGGACACCTGACCAGCAGTGGAGCAATATTCGTGAGAATTGTAGCGACAACCTCGTCGAGGCTATGGACGCCTGACTGGCAGTGAGGCAATGCCCAGGATGCTTTTGAAGTTAACATACTTATACAGCTTGCCGTAGTCAATCTCGAGGGTCAAGATGGTTTAGAGATGAGATAAACATACATTCACAGGATCTTGAATGAAGGTGTTTTGATCCAATATTGGATTCTCCTCCTCTTTTGAGCAAGTGTCCTTTCTATATGATGGTTAGAGGGGATTAGCCAAAGTTTAATCTTTAAAGTGTTTTTCAACACTTTCCCATGGAGTCGCCAGATGTTGTGACTTTGTCACACATCACCCCATTCAAAATGGGTACCCCCTACTTTTTGCTCCATTCTGGTCTTTTGGCTTTGGTTTTCTCTCTCTCTCTCTCTAATCGTTCTATCCTTCCGGGGATGTCCCCATCATTGACCTAAGTTGGAATTTTTGGTTAAGTTTGTGAAATTAGGGTTTTTTTTATCCTTCAGGCTTGTTTGAGGTCAAATAAGGTTATCAAAGCGAAATCTGAGCGCAACGCTACAATCAAGAGGCTTTAGGCAGGATCCCACTATATTTTCACTGAATTGTGGCAACTTACTATTTTTAGTAAGTACTTAATTTGGGGTCCTTTCATCAGGATTTTGGAATTCTAACTGCTCCATCGCATTCAGGGTACTTCAAAGTGCTTGCACACAAAATTTGAACAGATTTGGACAACTTGCTATTTTTAGCAATTCAGGCTTCAGGAGCCATTTTCAAGGTTTGCACGTATGCTTTTCAAATGCATGTCTGCAGAATGTATCTGGTTTTTCAAGACCTTCGTGATGATATAACATGCAAATCGGGACAATGACTTTCAGCAATTCAGCCTTCAAAGGCTATTTTTAGGGTTTGCATGCAGAGCTTTTCAGTGCATGTCTGGATATTCCTTATGGGTTTTACGAAAACTTCGCAACAAAGTGACATGCAAACAAGATGGATCATTTTTCAGGAACTTACTATTTTTAGCCAGTGCCCGCATGTTAACCAGTTTTCTGGGTTTTTTTGGGTTTTTTGAGATCCCACGGGCAGTTTGACATGCAAACTCATCCAACATCAGATTGATCGCTTTTCAGACACTTACTATTTTTAGCAGACACATTTTGGGCAGCTCCCAATGCTCCAATTTCACGGGCAGAGCAACATGCAGCAGAAACCAAGTCAAACTAGGGTCGTTTAAGGCACATGCAAACCAAATTAGGGTTTCCACCTTTATGCCTAAAAATAGGGGGGAGAAATACAAAAGTTGTCATAATAAAGTACCCCATCATGATCAGCATCTTTCAGGCTGCCTACTGGCAAAATTTGAGCGAAGTCTAAGTACTTACTATTTTTAGTAAGTCACTTCATGGCTAAAGATAGCATGTTTATGCCGAGGGTAGGTGTGAACAAGTCACTTAAAACATCAAGATCATATGGAACAAATTTCAAGTCAAACGAAGCTGCAGAGGTCAATCAATTTTAGGGTTTGCTCAAAATAGCAAGATGGCCAAAAATAGCAGACAAGCTTGGACAACAGGTATAAACAAGGTAGCAAGGCCACAAGGAACGTATCACACCAGTTCTAGATTCAAAACAGATAAAAGGCCTTGAGGATCCACACTTCTCCAGATTGACTAAAAATAGAAAGGCAAGGCATGGCTAAGGCGTTGGAAATTTACAGATGAAAACTGGCACGAGGGTATGGGAAATGCGCCCTTATGGAGAAAGCTTGATGAAATTTTCTAAGTATTAGCAACTTCCTTCACCCTACCTCAAATGCGCCCACGAAAAGGAAAACGTGGTGATAAAAATACTAAAGGTGCAAGCAAATTCCACCACCCTACCTCAAATGCGCCCAAGGTAGGGACATCACATAAAAAAATTCTAAGTTGGGAAATAGAAGTAGCATGGGTGAAATGCGCTCAAAAAATTCCTCCTCACACCTTGAAATGCGCCCACAAGGAGAAGGCATGGAAAAAATATTCTAAGGCGTGGGAATTCCTTCCCAACCCCCTAAATGCGCTCTCATATGGAAGTTAACATGCTCATATGCACCCACATGTGTTGAAGTTCCCCCTCATGGGATGAAATGCGCTCAAAGTTTCCTTCACCACATGTGAAATGCGCCCAAGGTAAAAGGGGCTTGGCTATAATAAAAACGCTAAGTGTGAAAGTTTCCCTCACCACATGCTAAATGCGCCCAAAAGCAAAGAAATGGAAGTTGCTTAGATAAAACACGCCCAAGGGAAATATAAGAACAAGGTAAGGTCTTGGCGTGGGAAATTCTTCCCCACCATGTCAAATGCGCCCAAGGAAATTGGAGCTTGAAGGGAGAAAATTGCTAAAGGCGTGGAAATGCCTAAGGAGTTAAATTGCAAATTGACACATGAAGATGCGCCCCCCATGGGTAAGATTAACAAGAATTTAAATGTTTCTAAGGCATTTACAAAGTGAAATTAGAAAATGTGCCTAAGTAGGAGGTGATGTTAAAATTTTCCAAGTCCAAGGTGAAATGCGCCCATGAACAGGAGGGAAATTCTTCAAGAAAACAAGAAAAATGCCAAGGCACGAAAAATGAAGACCACAGGTGTGAAATGCGCCCAGAATTTAAAATGCAATAAACCTTAGCGAATTTTGTTATTTTTTTCAAAATAATAAAAACTAAACTTACCCCTTTGTCCGGGTACACATGAAAACGATGAGTTCTGAAGGGAAATTTTCTTTTGGGTATTGGACATTTCCCACTGGGAGATGATTTAAACTTGTTCCACACCTTACTCGCGTTGTTTTGACAAAGATTTTTGCCTGGCACCCGTTTAATGAATTTCCTAGGCGAAATTAAAATTTCTCTAAGGCAAATAAGAGAAATATTTTTACACAAAAATGCTTTGGCTTATGACTTGAGCTGGATGACTGGAATAATTTTGCCAGAGTAAAATCAAATGCCTTAGCCAGTCGAAATGAAATTGTTTATGAGAAATACTTGATTTAATATTTTAAAATGCAAACGTGATAAAGCAGGCCTATGCAAGAGTGATGAATTTTCAGAGTTCTAGAAGTCAAATATTCCGATGCTCCGAGTGACAAGTGTTGCGACTGGCGGAGGAGGGAAAACAGAAATTCAAATATTTGCTAAGATTAGCTTCTTCTAGATTTTGACCTGGCTATAAGAATTCAAATTCTTTCCATACTCCTCACCGGTTGCTAAATGTTGAATACTTCTCAAGTGTTGAAGTGTACGAATTTGAGAGGAAATTTCTCAAGTGCTGAAGTGTACGAATTTGAGAGGAAATTTCTCAGAGTACTGAAAGTGCGAACTTGAGGAGAAAGTTTCTAAGCTACTGAAAGTGCGAACTTAAGAAAAGTTTCAAGTTGTTGAAAGTGAGTTGCTGCAAACAAATATTTCTAAGTGTTGGGGGTTGTGTTGCTGCAAGTAGAAACTTCTAAGTGTTGAAGTAAGACTTTGTTAAAAGGTGTTGAGGTTTGCAGTTGGAAATGTCGATGTATTGCAGCCTTTTTATTTTCGAAAATCTGTTGGCACTCTCAAAATGGTGCTATTGTTTTCTAAGTCTTATTTGCTAATGGTTGCTTTTTATTTCTGCAGGATGGCTGAAACAAGTAGAAGAGCTGCAGGAAGAGGAAATCATGTTGAATCCAACAGAGCAAGTGCATCAAGACAGGCTGTAATAAAAAAGTTGAGCAAATCTTTCCTGCCAGAGTCAAAGTTTTCTTCGAGACTGGGCAAATTAAGTGACACAAATCTTGGCTCCTTCAATCTGGAGACTTTCAGAAGACGAATGATAGGAATTGGAGGCCATCATCCATCAGTCACTTCGCACAATATTGTCAGAAGTGGACTTTATGCAACTGTTGGTTTTCCACCAGCAATCCGTTGCCCAGAGCTGATTATGGAATGTGCAAATTACTACAACACGGAGCAGAGGACTATCATCTCACCTGATAGCAAGCTGTTGGCCAATATTACGCCTGAAGCAATTGGAGAGGCATTTGGAATTCCAGTCCACGAAAAGATGATTTACAAAACAAGAGAGAGGGCTGAGAAAATGTATTCATCCACATTTGATCGATGTGCTGACCTAATAAACTCTAGGTGGATGAACAAGCCTAAGCCAACTCGAACGAAGTTGCCAAAGCAAATCATCTCAGAGGACTTGAGGCAGGAATTTTGTGACTTGATCATGATGCTTAGCAGAGTCAGAGGGTGGCCCCAAGCGTTCATCTTTGAACCTTGGATGTTCTACTATATCAACCTTGTGCTAGAGGGCAAAGAGTACGCGGACTAGGCATTGATGATCAATGATAATCTACATGAGCAGCTTAGAAGTCTGAGGAGAATGAAAACATTTTACATGAGCTCATATATGGTTTACATGCTAGCCCGAATGACAAAATATAGGGGGATATCATACAAAGAGCCGAATGGGTGTGGCTCTCAGCAATTCAAAATTCATGAGGCTTGTCAGCAGTTGCATTTGACAAGCACTTCAAATTACAAGAGAGTCAATGACGCCTTCACCATGCATATAACAAGGACGTTGCAGCAAAGGACTCATCACAGAATATCTAAAGAGGCGCAAGAGTTGATTGAAAAATATCGATGCCGGTTCATCCAGTTTCCAAAGTTTACTTACATCAGGCTGCAAGGGTTTTCCTCTTACCCATACAGATTGCCCCGGTATCCCACAAACAGAATTGTGATGCTCAAGATATCTAGGCAACTCATTGCCTATGATAAGATCCAGAAGAAAAAAAAGAAAGGTGGACTTGGATTCCCTATCACCATGGGAAATTTGAATGAAGTTTGTCCATCACTACAAGCAGCTAGAGAAGCGGAAAATGAGCTCCAATTCTTCCACCTATCCTATCATACCAACAGACAGCATTATGATCCTCACAGAAATATCAGATGGATACTGTCCGAGGAACTCAGGCATAAGGCACAAATTGAGGACTTTTGGGCAAGTGTAGTGGATGAGGTTGAAGTTAGGAAGAGAATGTTTTCTAGGATACCACTGGACATGATCAAGGAATGCGAGATTGTCCCGATGCTAGATCAGGTTGAGGAAGATATAAATGTGATACAGGCTGATTATGAAACAGTAAGGGATACGCCACTCCCACTTCTAGATTGGTCAGAGCCAGAGATTACAAATTTGGATACGCTCTGCATTCCAGTCTTGACATTTACATGGAGTCGGGTCAAGAGGCGTGTAAACCGGCTCAAGGGCAGGTCAATTCCCCTTACTTACAATTCAATGGGAGATCATAGATCACCGGCTGCTAGGCAAGCGAGGCAGGTTGCTCGAACTCCAAAGCCACGAGGAAAGGAGCCAATTCAGCCTGAGCCTCAAAGAATTGAAGAGTCCTCATATACACCCTCAAGGGCACATTCTCCGAGCATGCAAGAAGTTTCACTGTTTGTTGATCAAAGAGCAAAATTGAATGAAGAACAAAGGATACAAGAAATAAGTCAGCCACCTCGTAGAGAATCAGTTGGCCAAAGCATCAACATGCCTAGAGAAGAAAATCAGTAGGAGACGGAGGAAAGAATAGCCATGGATACTCAATTCCAGCATGAGATTGAGGCAGCTCTTGAGGATGATGCTACCTCGAGGCAGGAGACCCAAACCTCAGGAGATACCGAGCCTATAGAGATTGATGGGCCTCGCCAGGATGAAGGCATACAAGAGGTACGTGAAGTAGAAGCTAGAAGTGAACAGCCCTTCATTATTTCTGAGTTGCAGCAAGAAGTGCCAAAATGGCTGAGGGACAAGATGAGACATGATCCTGTTGATGAGACTGATCCAGCATGAGTAGGATCAGTGCACCTCCAACAAAGAAGAAGGCCAAAAAGTTTTATAAGATTCAACTGATGAGGATGGCTCTCGTACACTTCACGTGGTTGTACCTAGGATTGAGTGTGATCGAGATGAGGCTATTCCAGAAAAACTATGTGATCACTACTATGGAGCTTGGCTGCCCTACTAGGGCACAGGTGATTGAAGAGTGCGATAATTCATATCAGGCACTCAAGGATAGATTGCTCCGTACAAAAGGCAAGTACAAAAGATTGAAGATGGAGCACAAAACGTTAATTGGTTATGTACAACACTTGTACCGTCCTTGTGAGCAAGAAAATCAGGTAATTGAGCTCCCAGCCGAATTTCCTAGAGAGTCAGTCAGTGGATTGGAGGATTTGCGAAGGATGGCACAGGAGGCAAATAAGTGGGTTGCCAATGTTCGTATTGCGACAGAAAAGTTTATGGAGGATCTTGCACATGCCTATCAGCAGGCCTCCGATATTATGGCACGGATGGAGACAGTTAACCATGCTTGGGGTGAGGCTCATATCTATCAGACCAGGGTTGTTCTTCGCCTGGAGGCTTTGTTGCGCACGCCTTTACAGACTTTGGTTGAGGGAGGCGTGATTCAGGATGGTGATAGATATGACTTCGCCACTTGGTACTCTTCAGTGGTCACCGATCGGAGATTCTATGATGCAGCACAGGCGGATTCGGTCAAGGTAAGAAAGGCCATGACAAATATTTTTGATGGAGTCCTCAATACACTAGAGGCTATCTTCGCCAGGAGGCTGACTTCTGAGGAAATAACTGCAAACGACTTGAAGAGTAGATGGACACCCTTCTTTTCTGAGGTGAAGGCCTTTGTTCAGGATGATTTTGAGAGCACCTCCTCCTTCTCCAGCATTGTCCAGAATACCCAAGATTCTCTAGTTGCCTGGAAGAAATCTTGTGCTCGACATGGGCAAACAGTTACAGCATTGGAATTTTAGTTGGATCGCATCCCGCCTATTTCTGATCAGGAGGTTGAGGTTGTACTAGCAAGGTTCATTGATTTTGCAGCAAGAGAAAAGGAAAAGGGAAACGCCCTTTTGGATGATGATCTCCTGCAGGAAGATGATGTGCATTGATTGCTGGTAGTGGTTCCTACAGAGGAGTGGAGAATCTTCTGTGCATTCATTGCCCCACTCCTCTCAGTGGCAGTTTTTAGGGCAGAAACCCTAATCAAGGCATATGTGGCTCAATCTGAGCCCTTCATTGTATTTGAATCTAAGTCGTCCACCGGACTGGGCTTGATATAAATGGGGCATTCCCCCTCATTTGTAATATAGTTAGACAAGAATCAGAGATAGAGTTGAGCTAGAGAGTAGAGAAGGCACATAGTGATTAGCTTAGAAGTTAGCTTAGATTGAGGAGGAAAGAAAACTTTCCTTTTGAAAGTTTTGTAAACGGTTGTTGTGAAAACTTTTCATGATATAAAGAGTTTCATTGCTTGGTGATTTCTTCTTTTGTTATGAGTAGCTAGTGAGGCCTTTTCATCTTTCCAATTCAAATTAGATAGAGTAAAGTAGACTTTATTTCATGCAAGTAGTTGTTAGCTGTGGAATACGTTGTTTGGCCTAAGCAAGTCTTCATTCATCCATACCACTAGCGGGCTCCCTGACAGTGAGTTCGCCCTGTGTGGTCAACTGGAATATCTCTACACTTAACTTCAATTGTGATTTGTATGTCTGTATGCATCGTTGAGATGGTATGTGCATGTTAAGTCACAATTTGAACATCTTTTATTATCCTTTGAAGATTGCACAAATTTTATAGAAGTTGTCTGAAGGGAAGCGAAGCAAAGTCTGGTTCGAAGCTTGTTGAAGTTGATCCTCGTATCCCACCTTAAGCAGTAGACAATAGAATCTCTACCCCCTTATCCCCTTTTATTTCAGTATTTTCCCGGTTAGTCTAGGAATCAAGGCATTATTGTCAAATCATTCACATCTTGTAACTGCTTCCAGTTGAACAATTGTGTAGCCCCTTGAAATACCCAGCAATATCATATCAAACCAACTGAGGCTATCCCCTTGCATAAGGAACCTTGGAGTTGAATGCATGATCTTTCACGCAATCTTAGCATGTGGGACACTTTGATCAAGAGAGGATAGAGTAACCGTTGGAAACTTTATTCTGTGTTGGTGCAGTCATAAAACACCCGTCAACAATACCAAAATGGAAGTGGCAAGTTATAAGTATGGATTTTGTGCAAGGACTGTCTATGACTAGGAACAGACGCAATGTCATACTGATGGTAGTGGATAAGCTAACAAAAGTGCCACACTTTATACCAGGAAACTTAACTGATGGAGCACCAGTCATAGCAAGAAAGTTTGTGCAAGAAGTGTTTAGATTGTATGGAATTCCTAAAAAGATTATTTCTGATAGAGATGGACGAATCACTTCTAGGTTTTGGCAAACCTTGTTTTCTGCACTTGAGACTCAATTAAATATTAGCTCAACATATCATCCGGAAACGGATGGGCAAACTGGAAGGATAAACCAAGTATTGGAAAACCTACTTAGAGTATATTGCATGGATCAGCAATACAAGTGGGAAAATTATTTACCTTTAGTCAAATTCTCTCACAATAACTCATATCATTCTACAATAAAGATGGCTCCTTTCGAAGCTATGTATGGTCGAAAGTGTCGAACTCCAATAAGTTGGGATAAACTTGAGGATCGAGTAAGTCTTGGACCAGAAATGTTAACAAAAATGGATGAGCAAGTGAAGGTTATTAAGCAAAGGTTAGGAGAAGCTAACGGTTCACAAAAAAGCTATCTAGATGCCAAGAGAGTGCCTCGTAATTTTGCTTTAGGTGACAAAGTACTTTTCAGAGTAGAGCCTCACAAGAGTTCCATCAACTTTGGAAAGTCTTCTAAGTTAGCTCCGTGTTATGTTGGACCCTTTGAAGTTCTAGAGGAAGTGAATCTTGTAGCCTACCGAATATGTCTTGTGATATTACGATTATAATGATTGTAACGTAAATGGATGTAAGTGAATCGGAAGTGGACATATATACATTTATATAGTATATACATGTATCCATATGCATATACATATCGATACAAGCATATGTTTGCAGATGGATATGTTCATACGGATGCATCGATATGGTATACCTACACATACGTGTAGGTAGAGGTATATACATGTATATATGCACATATCCTATATTATGTGAATATTAATAATATTATTATTATTATTGCCTTACAAATTCACATATACATATATATGTATATATACATATCGAATATGTTGACTGGATCACGATATATTTATGGTGGGATATATATATATATATATGTAAAAATAGATTATGTATATATATATTATAGTAAAAATAATACACACACACACACACACACACACACACACATATATATATATTATACCGTGCTATTTAAATATATGTATATGCATATTATTTAGGTACTATAAATATATATATATATATATTTTCCTAATAGACTCATATTTGGAATCGAATTATTTCCCATATTGATTTAATATTAATCTCTCAACTTTGGAAATTGAATTATTTCCTAATTGATTAAATATTAAACCATACAACTTTGGAAAATCAAATTATTGCTCAATCGACTAAATATTCATCATTTATTTTTGGAATCAAATATTTTTGAATCGATAAAGTTTATATTTCTTAAATTATGAAGCAAGCGAATTATTTCCATCGACTATGGTTTATATGGCAAAAGCGTTTGCGCTTAAATCTGAAGCGGCACTAATTAAAATCGCGTTCCCTATAGGTGCACGCATAAATGAAACCACCAAGCCATTTAAAACGCATGACTGGGTCAAAGCTGCAATCAAGAATGAAACCAACGCAGGAACCCAACATTGTCAACTCAGCTTGGGAAATAGGCGATGTGTACACAATTTAACAAATGACTTTTTCTCTGTGATCATCTTTACCTGCCATAAAATGAAATTGGTGCCACATCTGAAGAATAAACCTGTAGGTGTCGATTGGCACAATTTTTCCATGTGTTTGGAATTAGTCTTCAAATGTTGTCAATTGCTGGAGGACGATTCACCAATTTTTATGCTAAGTATGGCAGGGAACTAGCGCCAACTCCAGTTTGAAAATGTCTAACAGTAGTGGTGGCAAACCACATGCCAAAACAAAAGGGAGGCTGGCCTCTATAAATAGTCGCCCAACCTACCTCATTGGGATGCATTCACTCATTCATTTTGATTATACTCATTTCACTGTGATTCAAGACTGAAATCATAATTTTCTCTTTCATACTGAGATATTTGAGCATCACACATTTACCAGCTGTAAGTAAATAACAACTTCCACCATTTCTAAGTATCTATTAGAGAAGGCGTATTATACCAAATTATACACCTGTTGGTTAAATACTTTTGTGTTATTACCAATTCTGAATATCCCTTTTCTGAGTGAGGAAGAGTGAAATCTGAGAGGGAGTTATCAATTATCTGTGGTGCTGGAAGTTTTTGGATTGGTCAAAAGAGAAGGTTGTGTTATCAACATTTTGTGGAAAAGCAAATCACAAGCATGGGATATTCTTCTACTATCTATTTCTATGGTTATCCATTTATTACTTCTTGAAATTTTATTTTTTGTCTGTGCATAAGAAGTGAATTGCTTCTTGAATTGTATTTTTTTTCTGTGCTTAAGAAGTGAATTGTTTAAAGATAAAAGATGCATTCTAGTTGTATTTTGCATTGTTTGTATGATCTCCATATAAGGAGAATACCGATTGCATTAGTTACTATGTACTAGGATTGAAATGAAGGTTTTAGTCAAGTGAAGTTTAGCCAGCTAAGTTATTAGGTTAACTCAAACGAGCTTGTGATACTCCAAGGATAAAGATTTCAGTATGGGAAGGAACTTGTCAAGTACTTGTTATGTTGATTCACTTCTAGTAGTGTAATATGTTGTAGGATGTCTAGGGTACGTATTATCCATTGGAGGACAAAACCTCTGCGTAGTGTAAGATAGCCCTAAGTCAAATCGACCCTGAATAGTGTATGTGATAGATGACCCTCAATAGAAATACTGTATGAAACACTTTGGCCAAAGTAGTGTAATGTACAAACATCCACTTAGACTGTGTGATAATTACACTGTCAGTTCACCATGATCTCGTATTACATACTAGTTCGAGAGTTGTCGTCATGCATAGGATCTAGTTATGTAGGACACAGCACTATACTCAGTTGGTTAACAGTATCGGTTACTCTACCAATCTCTTCGTTGAAGGGAGGGTCATCTATCAAATGATAGATGTGCAAGGGACCGCATTATAAGTCCATGGTTGGCGGAAAAGCGCCCGAGTGATGCTTCTCCTCCATAATAGGCTTCTGAAGTACCAAGTGTTGACGTGCTTTTTATGACAGCGCCAGCACAGAATAAAGTTGTCCAACGGTCACTCTATTCTCTCTTGATCAAAGTGTCCCACATGCTAAGATTGCTTCAAAGTTCATGTGTTCGACTCCAAGGTTCCTTTTATCGCGAATAGACTCAGTTGGTTGATGTGTTTTGCTGGTTATTTCAAGGGGACTTACGTAGTTGTTCGACTCTGTGAAGCAATTAGGACATGAATGATTTGGCAATATTGTTCTGGTATCTAGACTGACTCGGAAAATGCAGAATTTAAAGGGGATAGGGATAGGGATTCTACAAATCTACTTCTAAAGGGTGGAGGACGAGGATCGACTTAAACAATCTTCAAACCAAACTTTGCTTTGTCTCCTTTCGAACAACTCCGACAAAGTTGGTGCAATCTTCAAAGGATGAGAAAAGTGTTCAAACTATGACGCAACATGTTCATACCGTCAATACAACGCATACAAACATATGAACCATAATCGAAGATAAGTGCTGATACTCCAGTTGACCACACAAGGCGAACTCACCATCAGTAAGCCCGCTAGTGGTATGGATGAAAGAAGATATGCTCAAATCACAACGCCACACTGCACAATTAACAACTACTTGCATGAAATAAAAATCTATTTTACTCTATCTACCTTGAATTGGAAAGACGAAATGGCCTTGCTAGCTAGTCATAACAAAGAAGAAATCACCAAGCAATGAAACTCTTTATATTATGAAAAGTGTTCACAACAACCTTTTACAAAACTTTCAAATGAAAGTTTTCTTCCCTCCTCAATCTAAAGCTAACTTCTAAGCTAAATGCTATATGCCTTCTACTCTCTAGCTCTGATCCAATTCCAATTCTAATCTCTCTCTAATTGATTTACAAATGAGGGGGGATGCCCCTTTTATAATAAGTCCAATTCAGTGGACGGTTTAGATCAAATTACAATGAAGGGCTCAGATCGAGCCACCTATGCCCTGATTAGGGTTTCTGCCCTAAAAACCGCCACAGAGAGGAGTGGGCAATGAATGCACAGAATATTCTCCACTCCCCTGCAGGAATCATAATGAGCAATTAATGCCCACTATCACCATCAAGAAGATCCTCATCTATGAGAGCGTTCCCACTGGCCTTCTCCCGGATAGCAAACTCGATCAACCGGGCCAATACTGCTTCAACCTCCTGTGCAGAGATCGGTGGAATATGGTTGAGCTGGAACTCCAAGACTGCTACCGTCTGTCCGTATCTAGTGTAAGATTTCCTCCATGTCACTAAGGCGTCCTGGGTATGCTGAATTATACTAGAGAATGTGGAGACATTCTCAAAGTCATCCAGGACAAGTGACCTCGCAGCTGAGAAGAATGGAGGCAGTCTACTTTTCAAGCCATCAGCAGTTATCTCCTCCGGGACCAACTTTCTAGCAAATATGGCTTCTAATGTATTGAGGACTCCCCCCAAGATGTTGCCCATTGCTTTCCTCACTTTAGCTGAATCTGCCCTTGCTACGTCGTGAAATCCACGGCCTGTGACCACCGAGGAGTACCAACTGGTGAAATCATACCTATCACCTCTCTGAATTACACCTCCATCCACCAAGGTTTCTAGAGATATATGCATCAAAGCCCCCAAACGAAGTACAGTCTTCGTTTGATAGATGCGAGTATCACCCCAGGCCTGATCTACTATATCCATCCGTGCCAAAATATTTGAGGCCTGTCGATAAGCATCGGCGAGGTCCTCCATGAATTTCCCTGTCTCATTATGAACACGGCTAACCCACTTGTCCGCCTCCGTTTTCATTTTCTTCAAATCCTCTAAGGCAACAACTGACTCCTTCGGAAGCTCTGATGGACGTTCTACTGCTGGGTTTGCTGGTTCACCTGGATGTGCTAGATTTTGTACGTATCCTATCAAGGTTTTGTGCTCCTTCTTCAATTTCTTATACTTCCCTCAGATGAATAGCTGATCCTTCAATGCACGATAGGAGTTATCCGGACTCCTCGATAACTTCAGGCTCGATAGGACAACCAACTCTACTTTTGTGGTGATCGCATTAATTTCGAGGCCTCTCCTCGGTTCGATCACAATCTTCCCTGAATAACCACTGTGAAGCATGCGAGAGCACGAAGCGTCGGTCGAGATCTTTGAAAACTTTCGGGCCTTTTCTTCTCTGGTGGCGCACTGATCCTCCTGAGGAACTCTTCCATCTCAATGGCCGGATCCGTGTCATCCTCGGGTTCTCTCCTCATTCTGTCGGAAAGCCAATCAGGCACTGTCTGCTGTGGATTACAAACGACAAGGGGCTGTTCTTCTGTTGCCTCCATCTCGTGCACTTCCTCCCCTCTTGCACTGGTTTGCTCAGGCTCATCCTCCTCTAAAAGCTGGGTATCTCCCGACCCTTGGGTCCCCTGTTCTGTGTTTTCTTCTTCTTCCAAAGCCGTGTCCAACATCTGCTGAAAATGGGTGTCGGCCATTGTTTCCTCTTCCTCCTCATGTTGGCCGCCCCTGGATAGACTGACACTAGCTGATTCCCGGGCGTTGGGCTGATCTACCTCCTCAAGTCCCTGCTCTTCCTCTAATCCCGCCCTCTGATCGGCAAATAATGAAACCACTCTTAAACTCGAAGACTGAGTTTGTGAGTGCACGGGTGATGCTTGTTCTATCCTCAATGGTATCGGTTGGGTTGGCACTTCCACTTGTGCCCTCGATGTCTGAGCAATTTGTTTCCCTCTTTTTACGGATAACGGCCTTGGGTCACCCATCAAGCTGTAAGTAAGGGCGATCGACTTGCTCTTGAGTCTGCATACATGTCTGTCGACCCAAGTCCTGGTAAAAGTCATCACCGGGATAGAAAGAGTGTCCAAGCCCATGATCTCTGGCTCGGACCAATTAGGTGGTGGGACAGGAGTATCCCTAACTGACCCATAGTCGGGTTGCATGACGTTGACATCCTCCTCCACCTGATCGGGAACTGGAATAATCTCACATTCTCTAATCAACTTGAGAGGAAGTCTGGAAAACATCCTTCTTCTTATCTCAGCCTCATCCACTGCATTTGCCCAAAAGTCCTCCAGATGAGCTCGGTGCCGGTACTCAACGTTCTGTACCATCCGGATGTTCCCGTAAGGATCGAAATCCTGCCTGCCTGTGTGATATGACAAATGATAAGATTGCAGCTCGTCCTCTGCCTCTCGGGCTGCCTGCAAAGAGGGACACACCTCAATGGAATTCCCTATGGTGATAGGGAAATCAAGTCCACCTTTCTTTTTCCTTTTCTGAATCTTATCGTAGGCAATCAATTGCCTAGATACCTCAAGCATTACTATGTGATCAGTGGGGTATCGTGGTAACCGATACGGATACGAAGTGAACCCCTGCAGCTTAATATATGTGAATTTCGGGAATTGGATGAGCCAATACCCATATTCCTCAATCAATGTCTGTGCTTCTTTAGATATTCTCTGCTGCGT
Source organism: Sequoiadendron giganteum (assembly GCA_007115665.2). Classification (NCBI taxonomy): domain Eukaryota; kingdom Viridiplantae; phylum Streptophyta; class Pinopsida; order Cupressales; family Cupressaceae; genus Sequoiadendron; species Sequoiadendron giganteum. The sequence goes on along the minus strand of CM021104.1, from coordinate 685,329,436 downwards.
CTTTTGCTGAAGTGTTCTCGCAATGTGCATTGTGAATGCATCATTTGCCCGTTTATAGTTGGCAATGTTAGCTAAATGTAGTTGTGTGCAGGCTTCATGGATTTTGAATTGACCAGGGGCACAGCCGATTGGCTCCTTGTACGAAATCCCTCTGTACTTAGTCATTCTGGCCAACATGTAAATTACATATGAGCTCATGTAGAAAGTCTTCGTCACCTTCAGGCTCCTCAATTGCTCATCGATGTGGTTGCTAATCATCCTAGCCCAATCGACACACTCCTTTCCCTCCAAGATGATCTCGATGAAGTAGAACATCCAAGGCTCGAAAATGTAAGCCTGTGCACTCCCATTTACCCGGCTCAACATCATTATCAAATCACAGTATTCTTGTTTCACGTCTTCGGCAATTATCTGCTTTGGGAGCTTAGTGCGAGGTGGCCTCGGCTGCTGCATCCAAACTCTGTTGATGACTGCAGTGACTCTTTCGAAAGAGGAAGAGTACATCTTATCCGCCCTCTTATTTGTCCTGTATAACATCTCCTCAGCAGTTGGAATCCCAAATGCCTCTCCGATGGCATCCGGTGTGAAGTTGGCGAGCAGTTTACCATCCGGAGAGACAATCATCCTACGTTCTGGCTTGTAGTGATTGGCGCACTCCATAATTAGCTCCGGACACTGAATTGCTGCCGGAAAACTAGCAGTTGCGTAGATTCCACTCTTGATTATATTATGTGCCGTGACTGATGGTTGATGGCCCCCTAGCCCGAACATCCTCGATTTGAGTGCATTCAGATTGAATGAACCAAGGTTGGTGTCATTTAATCCTGCCAACTTTGAAACTATTGCTGACTTTGGGAGAAATGGCTTAGCGAGCCTTTTAATCATTGCCTGCCGGGATGAGCTAGCCTTGCCTGCTTCAGTGTTTGCAGCTCTGCCTGCGGCTCTGCTTGTTCCTGCAACATCCTTTGCTCCGGCCATCTGCAAAATAAAATAGAATAGCAATAAGCTAGGCTGCAGATTTTTTTAAATAAAATGAAGCAACTTCCGAGACGGCTGCGAACGTGGAGTTAGCTTTCTGAAAATAAAAACTCTCAGCATAAATTAGTAACTCCAAACCTCGTACTGTATAAAAAACTTCAAGCTTATAAAGAAGCTTTCAACGACTACACTTCCGACTGGCGAAGAAAATTGCAGCCAACTACCAACTTTCAGCAATGTGGATACTTTCTCAGCACAAAATGAATTAAATCCTTTGTCTCGACTTCGTCAACCTCAACAACTTTCAACTTCTAGCAGCTCGAATAAGTAAAATCTGCAGCAAGCTTCAACAAATAAACCTTCCAGCAACTCCGGAAAACAACTTCAACCTTCAACTTCGAAATTGCAGCAACACACTTTCAGCTTTTCGAAAGAAAGAGTCTCGGCAAATGAAAATTTCTCCAGCACTTCGCACTTTCAGCAACTCAACACTCCGAAATAAAATAAACTCTCAAAGAATTTCTCTCCTCAACCACTTCGAAAATATTTCAATGTCTCAAGAACTTCTTCAGCAACTTCAACTTCGAAACAATGTGAGGAGAAATGAGAGAAGAGATTGTTTAAATAACTCTTCTCGGAGAATCCTGCTAAGTAGTGCTGGGGCTATTTTTAGCACCTTCATCAATTTTCCACTCTCTTCGTTCGGAATCTTCTAATTCAAGCGCAGTAGTGGGCTAGTCGTCAGCCGGTCATTCTGGCAGTTGCCATTAATAATGATTCCTTCTTCTTCAAATTTCGAATTTTCCTTTCTAGTCTGCCAGTTAACTCTTGGCGATTTAAACAACTTGCGAGAAAAATCACTTGACTTGATTGAAAATTCCATTTTAAAATCTTCGCAGTGTTTAAATAAATTCAACTCGAAAAATTTCATGGGAGTTGTAAATTCATTTCCAACTTTTAAAATGTCTGTCATTTAAATCCTCAATTTCATAAAATTTGCCTTAGACATTTTAACTTTTCTCTTTAAGATATTCAACTCCGGGTGATTTAAAATCACTTGCATGCTCGAAATAATTCATCCTCTGAGATTTAACTTCCGTCAGGAAAATAATCTAAGCAAAATGAATTTCCTCTGAAAATATTAAAATTTCCCTTAGGAAATTAATTTTCAAACTCTGTTAACTCATGGGTGCATTTTAAACGGGTTCATTTGATTTTCACTTGACCCATGGAAAATATTCATCAATATCAAATCTTCCCCTTGAAAAAAAATTCGTCATCCTTCAACTGCCTTTGGAAAATTTTAAAACTCATCAAATCATCCTTCCATGCCTAGGGCGTATTTTTCCCTAGTGAAATGCTATCTCACTTAGAAAAATTTTCTAACATTTTCTCTGTTGGCGTACTTGACCCTTGGTATATTTTTTTTTTTTAAAAAAATCTCCATGCCTTAGTTTATTTTCAAACCTCTCAACACTTCCAATTACCTTGGGCGCATTCACCACTTCCAGCTTTCATTTTCCATACATAGGCGTTTTTACCTAACCTCTTGTTTCATGCCTTAGAAGAATTTCACTTAACAACACTTGCAAGGTGGGCGCATTTACTAGGCCAAGCTTTCACTTGAGGGCGCATTTCATAGGGTGAACTTTCAACTTTGCCTTAGGCGTTTTTCCACCCTCTCAACACTTTGACTTGGGCGCATTTCCTTGCTGGAGCTGGGCGCATTTTGCAGCTTCAACTTTCATTTTAAAGTGGGCGCATTTTGAAGGTGTGACTTCCATCTTGTTGCCTTAGAATATTTCAAGGCTCTATTTCCTCTTTATCTCCCTGGGCGCATTTCTATGTGCTTACTTTCAACTTCATCATGGGCGCATATTGGGTGTCAAGGTTTTGTTTTTGCCTTAGAATATTTTTCACCTTTTCTCCTTCTTGAGGGCGTATTTCACAGGGTGAACTTCTATCTTCAATGCCTTAGCTGCTTTTCACTAGGCAACATCTTCCTTGGGCGCATTTTGATGGGGTAGCTTCAAGATGAGGGCACATTTCATGAGGTGAGCTTTTATTTCGTAACTTAGGAATTTTCTAAACTCCCTCACCTCAAGCCAAGGGCGCATTTCATGGGTGGAGCTTCTATTTTGTAACTTAGGAATTTTCTAAACTCCCTCACCTCAAGCCAAGGGCGCATTTCATGGGTGGAGCTTCTATTTCTCCAACACTTAAAAACTTTTTCAACTTTCATCCCCTTCATGGGCGCATTTGAGGGGTCTTACTTTCATTTCTGCACACTTAGTAAAATTTTCAAGTCCTCTTGCTTGCCTTGAGGGCGCATTTTAAGTGTCATGCTTTGATTTGTGCCTTAGAATTTTTTTGAAGTCTCCACCTCTCCTTGGGCGCATTTTGAGGTATGAGCTTTTGTTTCATGCCTTAGAAACTTTCAAGGCTTCCATCAAGGTGGGCGCATTTGCTATGCTCAACTTTGAATTCTGCCTTAGACAATTTTCAAGCTATCAATCTGTGAGGTGGGCGCATTTTGAAGGGGATACTTTCATTTTCCCACACTTAGAATATTTTCCATGCCTCTGCCTGCCTTTGTTTATGCATTCTATTTTTAGCAAGTTGTGCTATTTTTAGCAAGTCCCTTGATTTTCAACCTCTAAGGCTCCGTTTTGCCTGAAAATTTCATCATATGATCTTCTTCACCTTGTGAACCTGTTTTGCCAGTCCTCTGCCCTGACCTGCTATTTATAGCCACCTGCTATTTATAGTAAGTTTTGACTTTCTGACTTCAGTAGCTCCGTTTTGCCTGAAAGTTGCAACGCTTGATCTTGATAGCTTGAGGGTCACTCTGATGCCAACCTCGGGTGCAGACCTGCTATTTATAGCCGTGCCCTGACTTACTAAAAATAGTAAGTTCTCCGATTTCGCTCAAATTTTGCCAGCAGGTACCTTGAAGTGTGCTGACATTGGTGGGGTACTTCGTTTCGGCTATTTTTGGATTTTACCCCCTATAAAAGTGGAAACCCTAATTTGACTTGTATGTATCCCGAACGGTCTCCGTTTGACTTCGTTCCTTCTGCATGTCGTTCTGCTTGCTGAACTGGAGTGTTGGGCGGCTGCCAGAGTGTACCTGCTAAAAATAGAAACTGCCTGAAAAGTGACTCATCCACTGCCGGATGGTTTTGCATGTCATATTGCCCGCGGGATCTCAAAAAACCCAGAAAAACCCAGAAAACTGGTCTGCATGCATGCACTGGCTAAAAATAGTAAGTCCTTAAACTTTGATCTTCTCCGCTTGCAAGTCACACCGTTGCGAAGCTCTCGAAAAACCCATAAAGAAAAACCCGACATGCGTTGAAAAACACTACATGTGAACCCTAAAAATAGCCTCCGAAGGCTGACTTCTGAAAGTGGTCATCTTGGTTTGCATGTTACATCATTGCGAAGGTTTTGGAAAACCCAGAAGGATTCTCCAGACATGCATCTGAAAAGCTCATGTGGAAACCCTGAAAACGGCTCTTGAAGCCTGAACTGCCAAAAATAGCAAGTCGTCTGATCTAGTTCAAAATTTACGTGTAGGCAGCTTGATGTTACCCGAATGCAGTGGAACTGACAGAATTCCAAAATCTCAATAAAATAGTCCCAAATTGAATACTTACTAAAAATAGTAAGTTGCCGGAATACAGTGAAAATTTAGGGGGACTCTGCTGGAAGTCTTCTGACTGCTGTACTGAGCTTGGATTTCAATTTCGTGACTCGGTTTGACCCTTAATAAGCCTGAAGGATGAAAACCCTAATTACACAGACTTAACCAATACTTTAACTTGGGTCAAACGACAGGACATCCCCGGAAGGACCAGAGACCAGAGAGAGAGCGAACCAAAGCCAAAAGACCAGAATGGAGCAAAATTTAGGGGTCCCCATCTTGATGGGGTGATGTGTGAAAAAGGTCACAACACCAAGATTTGAAAGGACAGATTCCTCGACCTTCTTACTACTATTTGTTCAAAAGCTCCTTGAGCTATGTTTGTACTTGTATGTTTTCTTACTCTGATGTTTATTTAAAAAGGAAACGATTAATTGTTGAAATATATTGTATCATGTTGTGATATTTACAATCAACGAAAATAATTTTTTTATAACAATGGCTATTACTCGTTATCTTTCTTTGTTTTGTGTAAAATTAAGAAATTTTTACTTCACGAAAGGGTTAGGTCGTTACAGAAGAAGGGAATAGTCAATATTATTTATTTTATAAATTCAGAAATAAGGGATTAAATTGTGTAAGTAAATACTATTGCTGCAGAACATTAGGGAAAGTAATATCTTTTAAATATTAAATCATCAATCAGACCTACAGATTTTATGAAGGGAAGAATATAATCAGATTAGAATCAAGGAATAAGGATCTAAGAGGTCTATTGACTTAATATATTTAAATATAAACATATATATATTTGATGCAAGGGACCTGAAGCCAAGATTTATCTTGTTTGAAGCATCTAAGGGGCAAGTTATAACACTGACTACATTAAGCTTTTGGTTCTAGGACAAGATTTAGGGTGCTCCCCAAAAGGGGACATTACATATATCTTCTAAAATTTGTAAAAGTCATTCAAAATTCAAAACAAGCAAAAACTTTGAAAGAAGAAACAAATAAATCAAGGCAGAAATCCAGTTAGCAATTGTCCACCTGTGGTGGGACATTTCAGTGGTATCAAAGTGTTTTTCTGCTGTCCTGATGGGTGAGTCACTAAAAATTCGGAACAGAGGAAAGATGGCTGTAGATAAATACACTATTGAACTGATGCAGAATTTGTATGATCTAATGAAGGACCCTGAAACTAAATGGGGGTATTTGATGTTGTTTGGAAAATCTAAACGAAAGTATAAGAAAAAAGAATTGCTTCAAAATGATTTTCAGCTTACAGGTGATCATGGACAAGGAGTTGCAGCAGGCAACGAGAATGGATCAGAGTGTGATGATAAACATATTGAGGCGCACGTAGAAGAACATGGGTTCAAATCTGAAGTGATTGATGATGAGGAATTTTTACATCATGATGATACTTTCAGTGCTCAAGGAGTTGTTATCAGCCATGAGAATAATTCTGATTTTTGTAACAATAGTCAGATTTCTTTGCATCAGCATGAGATAACAACCTTTACACATGAGGATGATGGTTGTGTGGGCTTCTCTAACTTTGATACTCAAGATTTGGGTGATAATGATGCAATAAGTGTTACAGGTTCAAGCCACAACAAGTTTGATTTTACCAATCAAACTCTGGAAGATGGGAATAAATCAGAAAATTCACTTATTGATGATGGGGTCCTAGGACAGCTTTTTGGATGTGCATGCATCTACTTTGGAAGAGGAAGTGTGCGATGATAATATCAAATCAGCAACTTCCAACATGTGATTTGAGCCATTCCATGAGGTACATAACAACAGTACCTGTGTTGTTGATGTGTGCAAATTTGATGGCACACATGATGATGCTTACCAATCAGTGAGTGATGGTGATTCAGCCTCTTATCATAGTGCTGATTTCAAATCAGAAAATTCTAGTGGAAATGATTTGTCACAGGGGTCTCCTCACTTAGTAGGGCAGTTGAAGGTGAACGAAGGAATGATTACTACAGCCATAGAACACTTTGATGTTGCTCAACAATTGTTGGCAAATTGTTGTTGGAGGACTCCAAAAACACTTGAGCACGTTGATAGTGAACTTTCCCTTGCAGAGTTTCAGGCATTCAGAGATGCATTGGGGGTAATGAAAAACAATTACCTGCAACTACTATCAGACAGAGATCATCTTCTCATGCTTGAGGGGATTTATTATGATGCACTGAAAAGGAAAGAGGAGGAGGTTGATGAGCTCACTTATGAGCTTGAGCTTACCATGGACTCGTTGAAGAGAACTAAAATGGCCCTTCAAAAGTCAAAGTCACGGATTGATGAGCTTACTATGGAGTTGAGATCGGTGTAGTCTTCATCACCTACAGATATAGTTCAAATATCTATGGCAGCAGTTGGTGATGAGCATACATCTACAGATTGTGATAATGTGCATAATGAGGATGTGGCAACATCCATTTCAATTACAAGTGCAGGTGACACATATGGGATTTGGATGAGTTTAGCAGGGAACAATGTGTTACATCTAGTGTTCTTGAGGATAGTCCCATTTCGTGTGAAGCAGAGAGTTGTGTGACTGATCACAACACTGTTCCATCTTCTTCACAATAGGTATGCAAGGCGTCCTCTAGTAGGGAGTTTAGTACTCATGTTGATTTGTTTCCCTCTCCTGGAAGAAAATCAGAGATTTCATCCCATGCAGCTAATGTGGGTCAACAACCTATTGAGCCACAAAGATGGAGGGATCAGCTGAAGGTCACGGGAGAGAAGGTTGATCAAACATTATCTCATTTTGATTGCACACATAAGTATGTCGAATACCTCCTTTGGTCAGCAGAATTTCAGGAGAGACTATATGGGGTCTTGATTGGTACTCCTATTCGTAGTTTGCGGTTTTTCAAGAGCGCTTTGGAGGAACTAAAATCAAAATATCTACATTTTCTATGCTATTGGGTACACAGAGAGGGGTTGCAAAGTATCTACCCAATTAGCCATTCAGGATCAGAGATGTGAGCCATCTTTTGACTCGGGAGATGAGAGTGATGAGGAGTGTGTTCCCCATGACTATGACAGTCAGCCATTGATGCAAGCAAGTGCATTCTATCTTGACTGCATTATGAGGAGTGCTCGTCACTTCTCCTTTAGTCCACACACAGATGACTTGATGATGCGTAGGTGTGGCTTGGCTTGTGAGTTACATCATCCATTGTGGGATGAAGTGTTACCATCTATAGAAGATGGAACTAGAGATTGCAGGTGCTTGACTCAGTTGTTTGCGAGGGATCCCTTGCAGGATCAGAGATCGAATTTCCATCATGCTCATATGTATCTAACAAAGTTTGCTACTTCTTGGTCTCAAAAATTTCCATTGGGGACATGGTTTCAGGGAGGTTGTGGTGTCAGTAGGCATGATGGCTTGGTTAGTTCTTTTTCAGGTGATGGAGGAGAGTTATATCATTTCCTCGTCTTGAGAGAACAGCATAGAGATGATTCTCCATCATTATATGTTCCTATTGGCATCATTTGTTTACCCATTGGTCGGACTTGCAGTCTTGGGGGTGTTGCTCCGATTCATATTGGCAATTTAGGAGGATCAATTGCATATCTTCTAGCACCCATGAGGGATGGTCATCACAACTATAGGTGGTTAGTAGAGGATGTAGAGAGATGTTGTGTTGCAAACACTTTAAGATATTCTTACATCTTCATGGCTGATGGATGTGAGTGGCAGTTGTGTTGGGATCCAGGTGGTGACAGGTTCGGCACTGTAGTTCGGATGGATCCCAATGCGTTGATTCACCACTCTCAACATGGTGAAGTTGATATCAAAATAGTGCAGTGGAAGTCAAAGGGTGATATGCATGGGAGACTTTCATTCTAGGTTTGGGATCCAAGGATATTATGCACTGTTTTTATGATTGGTAGATTGTCCTACATTAGGGTAGTTTCTTGTGGTGTTGCTAAGCATAGTTTGATTGCTACCATGTGGATTCAGTGGATATATTGTTGGGCACTCTACAGTTTGCTATGGGATCCTCCTTGTGCATCAGGATTCCAATTAGGGTTTTTTGATGAATATTAAATGTAAATCGTGTGGTTTGCATATAGTTTCACCTTTTATCCACATGTACATGAGTTGATTTCGATGCACAAATCTTGTGCGCATGAGTTGGTATGATGTTTATCCTTATGTAGTTGTGCTTATGTTGGTGCTACAAGAGTTGTTTGGCGATATGTGGGTCATTCTATAGTTCTTCCCTTTGGCTTCTGGTGGAGTAGTGTTTTCGGTTCAGTTGAGATTGCTTGAGGACAAGCAATTTCGTGGAGGGCGGACTATAAAGTCCCCTTTTTGAGCGAGCATCAGAGTTGGAGGTTTAGCCTATCATCGAGTCTTCATAGGCTAATAATGGTGATTAGAGGGCCCTATTTTGGAGATATTTGGTATCTCAGTTAGCAGTTTGTAGTGTTTGGCATCTCTAGATCCTTGGCTTATTGAGAGGAGATGTTATTCAGGATTTTTGGCTTCACTTGTATACACTTACTATTTATAGTAAGTTTATCGAATGATAGAGGCCAACCTTACTATTTATAGTAAGGCCCTGTTGGCATTTCAATTAGCACCTTTGGAGTGCTTATTGGAAATGGACAACTATTGTAGGTGTTATAGTACTGCTCTTCGGATTATAGAGAGGAAGATCTATCTTTGCTAATGTTGTACGTAAAACAAGGTAGAGTAGACTAAGGTTTCTGCAGATCTTAACTACAACTAAACTATCTTCTAAACTATCCTATCTCCTCAAGATAAACAGAGCATGAGAGCATAGCAGCAAAATGGATGGGTTGGATCACTCGAATCCACCATCTCCTTAGAATATGGCCGAAGCTCTGAACTCTCGAATATATGTTGTGATAAGGTTTTATACAAGCGAACACTCTTTACGGTATGTTGAATCTAAGACTTGCCAAGGAGGAGGAACCCCTAACTGAGGTATACGCTGGGAAACAACGTACTAGAAACAACAAGGTACGATGATATGGATACCAGGATTGCTAAGGAGGACGAACCCCTGTCCGAAGTATAGGCTGAAATCTAGATCATTAAACAACATCAAACGATAGATATCGATGACAAAATATCCAAGGATGAGGAACCCCTATCCGAGGAGGAGATTGAAACAATAAGCTATTGAAAACAAGACGTTGAACCAACTCAAAATATTTAGATCAAACAAGCATGTGCCATCTGATTTTCTTCTTCAAGCTTTTCCAACAAATTACAAAGATTGAGACAGCAAAGGCACAAAATCATGCACAATTGCGATCAACCAACTAACTCTCATCCAAGAGTGAACAAATACAACTTTGCAAGCTTGTGGCAACAATGGCGAAACAATTTTGCATAGTAAATAAAGGTTAAACAAATAATGAGCCCAAGGTTCTTATTTATAGAAACTCAAAGGAGTAGGCAACCCTAAAATCTCCTTGAGTTAACAATCAGTTCTTGTCAATCAACAAGAATTATTCCTATGTCTAAATGTAGGTGACCAAGCAATTAACTAGAAATCTACTTTAGTTAACTGAAACTAAACAAAAGTCAAACTAAAGTCTACCTCAGTTGACTGAAACCTAACTATAAGTGAACTTGAATTACCAATGTGCATCCAAAATAGACGTCCACATTTAGTGGAGATCTGCGATCCACAAATCGTGGAAGTCAAATTAGGCATCCTTAATTAGTGGGATCTGACATGCATGATCTGTGGGTCTTGAGTTAACTTGGAAAGAGGCATCAAGTTAACTCAAGTCACAATTAATGTCTTTTTGGAGGGTAGGACGTCCTTCTTGGGGTGCTTTACACCTCATCACCACTGGTCAACAGTGCTTCTATCCAGTCATTGACCTCTTCAGCCTTTGGGCAATCAATGCTCCGCAAGATGACGGTGTGGCGTCTTAGCATTTCTTCACCTGTCACAAGTTGTTGCTGATAGTCTATGCACTTGGCAGCCGCATCATCTAACTTGGTAGACATGGCTGCCACTTTTGTCAACTTGCAACCATCGGGATCATCGAGGAATGTGCTACAAATGACGTCTCGGAATTGATTCTGCATTGTTCCTAGCTCAACGTACTCTCCTCCCTCATGCTAATATTCTATGTGAGGGAAGGATATTACCAACGTTCCTACAAAGTTGATAATACTAGCAACAATATGTCTGTAGTCAATCAGTTCCACAGAATTGGCATCATAGGCTTTCACCTTGTATGCTAGCTGTTCTTTCCAAGCAAAAAGATGTTGCTTGTTCTCTATGGTGGTAACTGATTGGTATGCCAATTGCAAATCTGCAACTATCATTTCATCCCCTGGCCTCTTCTCTGCTGTCCTCAGTTGTGATTGTTGGATCTCTAAGCGGAGTCCATGTGCTTTGTCTCTCAACTGGTATGTTTCTGCTAGTACACACCATCCTTTCACAAAAAAATTATTCCACTTGATTTCTCAAGTGTTTGCCATATGTAATCAATTGGTGGTGGTTTTTCTCTGCAGGGAGGTCTAGCAACTCTCGTGGCAAAGTAGAGAAGTTAGGAGTGTCATGCATCAAGATGGAAATGTACATTCTCAACTGTTGGTTTTCAGCCTTAAAGGTTGCTTTGTCTTGGCCATCCTTAGCCATTCTCTCTTGGGCGCTCACTGAGGCAATTCCGAGAAGGTCTGCCTCCACCTGATGAGTGGTCTTTCCGAGGTTGATCTTCGACAATGTGAAGTTGTCAACCCCTACATCATGTATGTTTTGTCCTCAGGTGGGGCAACAGTCTCTATGAAGAACTCATTATCCACATTCCTTCCTACATGCACTTGCTTCTTCAGCTTCTTTGATGGCATGTCTACAGGGACATGATTGAACTCAATGAAGTCAAGCTGGTAGGATGGCCTATCCCTCTTCCTTCCTAGGAGACCCTCAAGCTAGATGGAATTTCAACTAGCCTCATTGGAAGGAGGAATGTTGGGCCCAAGAATGCTCGATGAATGAGACTGTGTTGTAATGATGTCTTGCGGTGGAGAGCCCAAGTTGATGGGGACTTGTGACTGTTGTGATGGTGGTGAAGTAGGCGGCTCTGTCTCTATCAGAGGCACCGTATCTATTGTTGTTGTTTCTACTATGGGCTCTATTTCGGTCGTGATTGCCTCAATCATAGGCTCAGCTGCAATAGTCTCTACTATCTCAAGTAAGTTGGTGGTTGTCTCCACCTTTACTTCATGCTGATTTACATCAGCAATTTGTGTTCCTCCCCATGTATGCCCTGACATCTGCATCCCTTTGGGAGGATTGCTCCACTGCTTTCGTCTAGGCTTCTTCCTGGACGTGGAAGGTAGTGAAGATTGAACCGGTGGCGGCTTTGTTTGGGGGAGTACTACCTTCCGTCTCCTCTTGCTGTCTAGGTAGAGTTGATTGTTTCTGACAACTCTGCTCGTTCTCTCCTCTATAGATGTGTTTTCTTTTGCATACCAATCCACTCTTCTGAGTGGCTATGAGTCCACTTGATCTACGGAGAACGAGGGGAGAATGACTTCCCCTTCATCATCACATAGGCCCTCAATGTCTTCTAACATAAAGTCAGCAATTTGTGAGAGCTTAAGTCGGTTATAGTTTCTTCTTCATACCTCAAACTCATTGTCACAATTGACCCAATAATCATCCATAGAAGATTCATGTGATGAGCATTCCTCAAGATGCATTGCATAAAGCCGTCTTCGATCATATGACCTTCTCTCAATGAGGTACTTGAGATTGAGCCTCACCATTTCTTGGCTCATCAATTTGGCATCGACCACTATTTTACATCTATAGAGTCCCATCTGAATGGGAAAGTTTGCAGCTGACTTCTTCTTCAGGCGTAGGTGAGTGTGAACTTCGGCCAACTGCCTTAGGAATTCCATGAACACTACCTTATCTGAGGGTAGCATGGCATCATGGTGGGGTGACCATTGTAACCATACACGCGTATGTAGGTGAAGGTGGGGAATTAGATAAACCAATCCGCCCAGTCCACCATTGCCCCCTTGGATGCTGGTGATATACACACGTACATCTCATGGTCGAGATCTCCTACGGTGTGCATGATGAAGAGGTCATTCATCCGTTTGAAGTGTCTTTCCGCTAGAGTAAATTCAAGACGTTGAAAGTATTCATGGACCTTTTGCACACCTAAGGTCCCCACAATGCTTAGTGTCTTGAACTCGCCTTGGAAGGCAATCAGGTATACAAGGTAGGAACACATGTGGAACCTATGAGCCTCTAGAAACCCGGTAATCTGTTGGTGGAGTGTGTCACTGATCAAGGTGGCCCAATCGTAATGTTCTCTTTTGCTGATGATCTTGGCAATGATGTAGTACATCCACGATTGAAACTGATTTCCCTCTTCCTGTCCAGTGATCTTGCTAAGTAGAGTGATCAACACTGCATAATCGTCTCGGAATTCTCCTTGTCCAACCAATTTGGGCAAGCTGGCCCTTTTTACCTTCAACCATTATTTTCCCATTTTCTGCGAACACCTGTCCTTTGAAGCTTCGAATGCCTTTTCGCATTCTCTCACAAATATGACTTTGTTGGTCGGGCATGGTGGAATAGCAAAACATTTTTCAATGTCTTTTGGTTTCAAGCTACAGATCACTCTCCCATCCACTGATCAGATTTCTCGTGTGGTAGAATTGTAATGCTTAATGCAAGCAATTACAAGCTCCACACCTCTGTAATGTGATAGGGATTGATGCAACTTGAAGCAATCTAGATTCTTCTATGTTTTGCAGTGTGGTTTGATTCATGCCCTCCAAATCCTCTGAATTGACCTCTGGGTTCTTTTGATGTAGGTCTGTGTCAGTCGTTTTCAGGAAATCATGGTACAAGACAGTCTTAGTCTTGTATTGTACCTGAGAGTACTGCATTCTAAAAAACTCAAAGATCAACTGTGCACACGACCCTATTCTAACAATTTCCAAAAACCCTTAAAAATAGCGCCTGCCAAGAAGTATTTTTTTGGGAAAAATCTGGCACATGGTTTTGGTTCGTGCTTCAATGCTGAACAAACCCAGTTCCTTAGATTTTTGATTCTAAGACTTTTTCGGAAAAATCCCTAAAAATAGGGGCAACAAGTTTGTTGTTTCTGGAAAATTTGAAGAGATGGGTTTCACTGGAAAATTATGTTGATCATACCCAGTTGGCCAGATCTGTGGTAGTCTGTTGTTTTCTGTGACATGCAAGAATTTTAAAAAGGAAGAGAGGAAGTAGACAAGAGGTGGATTGGAAGTTATTAGCTGCCTCCTTGTAAAAATATGCCTTTGTATTTAACCCCAAAGAAGAAATCTCTTTATGCCACTGATCCTCAAAAAATATTGAAGAATAGTCCAAAACCCTTGCCAGATCTTGAAAAGACATCCTTGAGAGCAAATTGTTGTTTTGATCTTCAACCTACAAAAGAAATAACGAAAAAGGGATGCCTAGCTTGATTATATAATGATTCAAGTTGAAATGCATCAAGTATGGGCGCCAACTCATGATTGAAGCTTGATTTTGAGTTCTAAAAGCTGATTTCCACTGATTGTGGGATGTTTGGCTCTTTTTGCCTCCAAAATATCTTAACTCAAGTCAACAATTTCACCTTTGACCTTTTAGGCATCCTTCTTGAGTTTTGTGCATTTTTCATCATTTTTCCAGGCTGAAGTGCCTCTGTTCGATCCTTTCTCTCAGTCGTTCAGTTGATCTGGAGCAGCTACTGATAGATCTATTGTTGAGATGGAACCATCCTGAAGAGGTATGCCTGGGAGTCATCAAGTCAGAAAACTGAGTTTGAGGCTCCAGATTCAAGGGCGCCTTTCTCCAGTAGCAGCACTTTTAGTTCTGACTTAGTCGAGTTTTCATGACTGTTCTTCGTTTTCACCATTTAGACCCCCGTGCGTTGATCTGACATCACCATTGACTGATGAGTCGGATGGCTTTGCTTGACTGTGTGTTGGGTAACCAACTCAGTCCTGGAAAGGATGACTAGTTTCTCAACTCCTGAAGATCTGTTTAGGTCCTTCAAATCTAAGGGCGCCCCTTGCCAGCATGGGCGCTTTTGACTTGTTGACTGATTATATTCATGTTGTGAACTTCCTTAGTTTGATCTCTGTCATCAGATGATTGAGTTGTGTGATGTCTTCACTGATGATTTTGTTGTCAAGATCGATCAAAGTGGAGAAGGTCATTGAGCACATAAACTGCATTTGACTGCTCAAAAAGGTGGGCACCTTTCTTCAGCAGGGGCTCTTTTGATCAACACTTAGCCAATTTTTATGTTCCTCATTCAATCTTCACCTTTGGCGTTTTTTGCTTGATCTCAGCCTCTGACTGTTTGACATGTCCTGTGAACGTGTTGTCCGATTGATCACGAAGTTGGGAGAGAGTTGAACAAATGCTTTGTATAAAGCAGTTGTTGATAACTTCATCAGGTGCCTTGAAATGAAGGGCGCCCCTAACCAGCAAGGGCACTTTTGTTGTGAAGCTCACTTTCATTTTGCATGTTCTTGCTTGCAACATCTCCATACTTCATTGATGTTTGTCGGTGATCTCTGGATCAAACGATCTCGTTTGACGATGCGTTGAATAGCCAGCACGAACATGAAGAAGATGACTACTTCAGATGAACATGATGACTGCATTTGGCCCTTGAGACAAAAGGGCGCCTTTCTTTAAGAGAGGCGACTTTTGACCTTTAACTGTATTTCCTCCTTGGTAGCAAGCCGTCTTTCTTCCAAAGTTAGCCAGATTTTGGTTGTTCCATTTTTCGAGAATCTCCTCCATCAAACAACATCTTTTTTAACCTTTTCGGCCATGGTTTCTTCATTTAAGCTTTTGAAGCTTAGCTCTCAACACCTAGTACTGGCCAATATGCCATTAATGGTTGCGGAGCTCCTAACTTTGTTCCTGAAAAATAAGAATAGACCCACCAGAGTAAAACATGTATTTTTATGATTTTGACTTGACCAATGTGATTGTGAAGTTGATTAATCCTATCGAAATCAATTTCAATCATTTTCGGGAAGGTCCTATTTTCAAGGGTTTCCCTAAAAATAGGGGCACAAAACCTTAATTTTCAATTTTTCAGAATTTTACCCATATGTTCCTTGACAAAAACCCACAAAAACCTTATGTTTGGTTTGACCTAAAACAGACTTTTGACGGCATTTTTGCATGATTTAGCTCAATTTAAGCAGAATGCCAAAAATTAATTTTGGGTAAAACAGGCCCCCTGGTGAGCAGTGAGTTCAATGGGCTACCTCCTGGCACAGACAGAATTGATTTATGAGATTTATTATTGGAGTTATAAAGTTTTAATTATTATTAAAGTAATGCTTTAATAATAATTAATTATTATAAAGTGCACATCATTAAATGTTTTTTATTGACTTTATTATGAAAGGGATATTTAATGATTATAAAGTCATTATTAAAAGTGCATTTAAGTCTAATTGGGTGCCCACTTTAAGAGGTATAATATAAAGTCAACTAAAGTAAATAAATTATATCATTTTAAATGATTAAAAGGCCTCTTGGAAATCGTGCCATTTGGGAGAAGATACAAAAAGGCCACTCAAAAGCATTTTCATTATCTTTGATCATTCTAAACATTTGGTATTTTTGTACTTTGGCATTTGGAGGTGAAGACAAGGGTTTTCAGCTGCAATCAGTCTTGGACTATGCTCCAAGGCGTTTTGGGGACAGGGACGGGGACGGGGCCGGGGACGGGGAGACGGCAAGGGACGCGTTTCTGAGATGTTTCCTAAGGGGCAATTTTTAGGGGATGGTAGGGGATGACAACATACAAAATACATATATATATATATATATTTTCAAAATTTATTAATATATTTTAGAGAGAGAGGGAAAGAGAGATAAATATGTCAATAAATTAATAATTGATAACAACAATATCAATATGTAAATAAATCACGAGAGTAGTACTATAACAGAATAAGAAAAGTCATTAAAGTATTATAAAATTTATCACAGCAGTATCAAACATCAATAAAACCATGGTCTATCAATATCCAAATTTCTCAAACATGTATCCGGAAGACTCAAAGTTCAAACATGAAAATCAAAATTTAATAAAATCTCTTATCACAATGCTGTTCATCTTTCTTGCTATTGGAAACTTTAAATTTTTGTAGTTGCCAAAGGTTCGATTCAAGATTGTGAACAAATTCACCTGAGAGAGCCGCGTGTGTGAGACTGAGCATAAAATAAAAATGTTAATATTATGTTTGCTTTGGACTTTAGGGAAAAAATTTAACATTTGGGAGAGATGGTGGGCCCCGCGCAATTAAGAAAGGAAGAACATTGTATCTCTTCGATTTTTCTTCCTACAGGTTTGAAAGATCACCCGAGGGTTGCAAATTTCTAGTGGCTTTGCTTTGAAGTCACATTGTGCTAAATTGTGAAGTTTTTACAAGGGTTTGGAGGGCAGATTGGAAGGTTATATCAAAAATCAATTGCTGCTATCATTCCTTGCTGTTTGCATTCATTATTGGAGGCCAAGTGGCTCTCTTGGAGGTCGTACAATCTCCTTTTTGCCAGGCTGTACAGTCCTCTTGCAAGACGTGGGTTTCCTAGGTTGAAACGCCTAGAGTTTGAGTGGCACCTGGCATTCTTTGGGGGCGGCCAGATCAGGGTTTCTAAACAGCTGTAACTAAAAGGTGGAAAATTCATATATTTGTGCCAGGCGTCCATTATTGAGAGTTTATCAGTTTGCTGATATAAGTTATCAGACCTACACTTATCATCTTTGAATTCCGGGTATGCTCATAATGAATATGCGAAAGGAATTGTAAATCTGATTTAATTAATTGAGCATTTGATTCGGCATTTGTTTCAGTAGTTTCCTTAGATTGCTATGTTTGCATTACTTTATGTTTCCTGGCATATATCTTCTAAAATTTGTAAAAGTCATTCAAAATTCAAAAACAAGCAAAAACTTTGAAAGAACAAACAAATAAATCAAGGCAGAAATCCAGTTAGCGATTGTCTACCTGGGGTGGGACATTTCAGGATGCAATGACGTGGGAGAGTCTCACTAGCAGTGACTGCCAGACATGGTGGTAGAACAAAAGACGATCATGTGTTGAAGATGGCATTGAAACATGCACAGGGAGACAAAGTTGTATAACTTTCGTTTCTAATTCTTGAGAATTTGAGCCTTATCTGAAGGCAATGGTGACAAACTACAGCAAACAGTCCCATAAATCTGTAATTGATTACAGAGGCTTCCAAGTGACTTTCATTTTGGCCAATAGATTTCAACAAGATGTTCGGCATACCTTCCACGGGCACAAGTGTGTGTAAGCTCGTAGGGAAGATCACCCCACAACATAAAGAGGCATCCCTTCGTAGACTATGCCAACCAAACTTGACGCAGCAGGAAAAGGATAGTATATGGAGTGCGCGAAATTGGGGCCTATGAAGATTTTTTTGGCTACGACAAAATGGAAGTGTATTATGGACTTAATCAAATACCAACTAATAGGTGCCAGTCAAGCATCGGATGTAGCCATATGGATGATCGATTATATGATTGGTTTGAGTATGGGCAAACTATACAACTAGGCGAGAATGTTGTTAGAGAGAATCAAACAATTCCTTACACAAAAACACAAGGCATTGTACATGATGCAGCACGCCATCACTCTCTTCCTCGACATCATTCATACTCAAATTCTTGCCAAGAAATGGGGTAAGTTTCACCCTGTATCATAGCTGGATCCTTCATGGCCGACGACATTCTATTGGACGACCCTCGATATGCAAGCACTTGGGAGAGAGGAGACAACACAAACAATAAGGAAGAAAAGAAAGCAAAGGGACATGTCTGGCAATGGGGGAGATGGTGTTGAAGACTACAAGCCGATAGAATTGTTGTCCTCTACATCGAGCACTATGCCAACAAAGGAGGTATCACTCATTGCCAATGCACAGTCTTTACTTGAGATGGAGATAGATGAGTTGATCCCCTTTAGTGAGACTACTACAACATTGCCACTACCAATCACACTCCCACCCACACTCCTAGTGCCAACCATACCGCAAAATACACTACCAACCCCACTACCAGTAATGCCAGCCATACCACTAGCTGCACCACCAGCCCCACTGCCAAAAATGCCAACCATACTGCTAGTTACACCACTAGCCCCATTGCCAGCAGTGCCAACCATACCGCTAGTTACATTGCCAACCAAACTACCAACACTGCCAACCCTAGCCCCGCTACCAATAGCATTGTTGGTGGGATCCACTCTACCCATCGAGAACACTATACCAGTGGAAGGCCCTCTACTTGGGGACATCACTTTTTTGACAAATGCCATGCAAATCAATCGCTGTTTAGACTTACTTGGGCTTCCGGTGTAGGTACCATCTTTTCCCTCACCGAGTTCTCCAAGAGTCATAGCCAAGGGACTCGAGCAACAAGAGACAGATTAGTCGGTCATGGTTGTCGACAATGTGGAGCCTAGCCCTTCACAAGTAAACCTGTTGAATGTTGCACACTCAAGAGATTGGGGGGCTCTCTCAAGTACCACAACCACCTTCAACTTCATATGAAATACCATGGACCAACCCATCAGGTGAAGATCACGAGGAGTCAAGTGAATTCAAGGGGATAATCATTGAGATCACTAAGCACAATGTGACAGACCCACTTGGCATAGTCCAAAGACATATACAAGATCTACAATCTATGGTCGTGGCAATGCAAGGGGTTGGGGATGTCTCCAAGCGACTAGACATAGGGCATTCTCCATTGGTGGCAAGAGAAGCCCAATGTATCTTGAGATTTGTGCAAACGAAGTGTGAAGGGGAGTTTACTCTATGTTTCACTTCTCGGAGAAGTGGCCAAGAGTAGAGACTCCTGAGATGATGGCAACTTAGCACCTTGCCAAGCCTTCAGTAGGGGGGGAAAGATGGCAGAGTGATTTTAGCTTTGGTTGGCATAGAGACCTATTTTAGAGATCTAATTTATAGACGGAAGCGTCAAATAGTCTCCATTCATGAGCTCACGCAGCATAAGGATGAGGCCCTCTGGATGGTGCAGACAATATGTGCTGAGTTGGTTGAATGTACATAGAAGTTCTAGACAATTAGCTCAACAAGCCAAGCTCACTACATCAAAGTGGACTAGAGTGACTGCCGCAAAGGCCAAGCTGGCAAAGAAAGAGAAGGAGATCGAGCTAACCAAACGTCTGCTGGTGGAAGCTGACAGATCGTTAAGGCAGTGAGGGAGCAAGAATTGGTAGTAGAGCACCATTTGAAGTTGTGCACAGAAGAGGTTCGCAGGCTTTGGCAGCTCCAATCCCCGACATCCACTCCCACATCTTCTATACATCCAAGGACATCTTCTCATCCAACTTCTCAATAGTTTTGGTTTGGGTTGTTCAACTCCCAATTTTATTAGTTGTCGTTTGGAAGACAACTTTCTTTTTTTGGGGGCTGATGTAGTTGTCAATAAATAAATAACTTATTTTGTAATTAGTCCCCAACAATTGGTTGTCAGTTACCAACAATTGGTGTTCTCAACCAACATCGTCTTGCTATATATTTCTTTATTCTACTCATAGTCGGAAACCACATTCATGTATCCTATAATTATTGCACATCTAATGAATGAATGAATACAATGACATGTTTTTGAACATTGCTATGAGTAATGTTATATTTTGTTATTTCCGTTTACTCTCTGTTAATTAAGTAGAATTATTGAGTAAACACCCACAAGACTACATACATAGTTGATTCTCAACATCAATTACAAATATTTATCTTCCCTCAGTTTTTTTTCCAAGGTTAGCCAAAATATAGAAAAAGATAAGGTCCTCCCACGATTCGACTTTTATAATCAAGGCCATTTTTAACAAAAGTTAATTTGGCCCCACTTTGTGGGTGGGGATTATGTCACTATATTCACCAATGGGACATGGCAGCCAAGCAAAATAGCAAGCATTTCTTTAGTCCTCTACATTGGAACAGCCACCACCACAAAGCTCTTTGCTTGGATGGTTTTCCTTTTAGGATGTGGATAGCTTCCTCCTTGCTCCATAAAAATATCAGCAAATATCCTTTCAACTAGTTTTGAAAGGAGGAGTCTCTCTATTGCTTCAATGCTTTGCTAATGATGCTAAAACTTGTGAGTCGGGTACCCCACACATTTATCCAAGATCTCATTTCAGTTTTTCTGTTGCTGCACACAGTGTCCAATATTAGCAATGCATTTCCCCAAGATTGGCAGTTGTTGTATACCAAGATATGCTCAAACAGATCTCGATCCCAAGGTATCACAAACTTAAACCAAATGATTTGGATAAGAAAAAATCCAGGTTAAACCATAACTCCCTTTCTCAAGTGTCTAAATCAGCCCGTATCCCAAAGTTCACCCACATGATCAAGGGTCCTTGACATGGAAGGCTTACATCGAATTTGCAAATGCACTAACCCTTAAGTCATTTTTCAGAACCTTGAAGTTTTGGGCTTCATCATCCAATTGAAACACTTCCCAAATACCAAGATCTGGCATTTAAACCTAAAACTCCAATATGAAATTTTCTTTTATACTAAATCTAACTTTATGATTTACTGCACAACAAGCACAGTGATATACAATAGAATTTTAAGTAACAGTTCATGCCCACTATTATATCTTTCATAAAAGAAATTTATCTTTTCCTAAATTTGATGTTCAAAAATACTAGCACATATCCAAATCTTTTTCTCTTGCATAGATCTACATTCTCAACAAATGAGCTCAACTCAAATAGTAGAAATTTTGCCCTCTATTTTTCCTGCTGATTTTTTCTTTAGTGAATTTCAAGTATATAAAATCCACATGTAATCTAACCCTTGCAGGAAAGGTATTAATTAGCATACCTGCAAGAATCCCAAACCAAATGATGCAGCATTCGATGAGGATATGCCTGCCATAAATTAACCAGAAACTGAGAGGCCCTTTTGCAAGAGAAAAGATGCAAACTATCAATTGAAATTGATGAATAGCAACAAAAGGACATCTGCAACAGTAATGTCAATTTAAATAAGTGAGGTGATTAAAAAGAAAAATTTGCAAAAGTGTAATCTCTATGGCTTCATTGAATTTCTAGCAAAATTGAATTTCTAGCAAAGGAGGTGAATAACAATGACTGTACTTCTAATACCAATTGGGCTTTAGTTTCAAAATAATATTTCAAACTGATTAAGCCAGTGAGATTCTTACCAACTTCTCGAAAAATTTGACCAGCATATAACATCACTGCATTGATTCCTGATAGCTGCTGGAACACTAGCAAGCCTATCCCTGCCTTCACCCAAAAAACCAAAAATATTTTATTCATTTTGCAAACAGGAAGTAGAATCAATCTATAATTCTTCTCTACTTGAAACTGCCTTAAATCTCCACATGGCAGTTAACTTCTTGTGGCTTAAAAGCATTGCCTTAGAAATCTAGATTGACTCAATCTGAGGGCTGTATCATAAAATGGTTTCCTATACTCTGAATCTGAGTGATTACATCATATTACTTTTCCATCATAAGATCCCATAATAACTGCAGTAATTTTATAGCCAAAAAGCATTCTACTAATTGTTCCAAGTCATGATTCCACAAGTGGCAAAAAATGGGGCTTGTTCTTGGAAAGTAAATAGCAAAAGTAAACACTAAAGCACTTACAAGCAGGGGATAAAATGTCTGTCGCTTAAAGAGATCTGATAATTTTGCTTTCGGTTGAAGTTTGAAGATCTCCACAGCTTCCTATAGCATTCATACAGTTCATCACGTTAGGAACCATGTATGGATATATGTATAAGTCGTTATGGCTTCCAAAAATGTTTTAGAATTTAGAAAATGACATATTATAAATCATAGAAAGAAAGGAGGTAGAGAACTAGGAATGAACAACAATCTCATTAGTTACAAGAAACAATAATTTACACCAAATTAAGCTCCTCCTTCGTGCATCCAATCTCAGACAATAGATCCATTATAAATAATTAGATTAAAAGAAGACACTTAAAGATAAAATTAAAAAAAATGTTTGAAATTGTCAATTACAACTTAAGGCAAATCAACCTATCAACTTTTTAGACTCAAGTTGAGGAACTTTGACCAGGTCATTCTCATTCCTTGATATATTGAGGATATAGTTTGTGACATGTCAAAATGAGAAAACATCATTTCTTATACTTGAGTGAGATAAAACAAGACAGCCATTATAGATATTTTTTTGAGTCCAGCCAATGTAACTCTATACATGCAATGTAGTTCCTATGCAGGATCAGAGAGTGTGAAATATCTAAATTACTAGTGGAATGGCCATGGCCATCATCCAACATCCATAGCAAAAAAGCAAGGACATGTCCAACTTTTATGGTTCAAGACATCTAAGAGAAACTAAACAAGATGCTACAAAGGTACCTGACGATTTACTGTCACAAGCATTTCAAAAGAAAATGAATCATTTTATGTCTCCCTTAATCCCATACATCAATCTAGGCATAGCATAAAAGACAAGCTTTCATCCTAGGTGTTGGAATGCTTCTTGTTGTCAATGCACAGAAGGTGTATAACCGGTTGGTTAACTTCAGCCTGAAAATTGACTTGGGGATGTCTAGTTCTACACACAGTAAGACCTTTATATTCGTGAATGACCAAGTGCCTTCCAAAATGAGCTTACAAAAAAGAGTTTTAATAGAAAATTTCAAAATGGATGTCGCTTTGACAAGCTTTGTGTTGTGCAAGACTAGCCATCTTCAAAAAGCTACCAATCACAAAGATATAATTGAAATTGAGATTGGTGGTAGGCATAGTGGAGACAAAATCCATAGAAAAGAGTCCTAATTGTTGTTGGATAATGGGATCCGGAGTGCACATTCCTTGTTTCCTATTTGATGGTTGTAATATCCCCTCCTCAGTAGTAATTAGTCCAACTGGCCATTAGCCTATCCCTGAGGCCCGTAGGCTAGTCAAAGCAGAAATTGGGGTTTCCTATCTTCTAGGAGGACGTTTCAACAATTTTCAGAGGCGTGCTCATGGAGTTTTGGATTTTGGATTGCGGAATCTTTCTGGGTTTTCAGAGAGCTTCGCAATGATATAACTTGCAAGGCATTCAAACAACTTTTCAGAATTTACTATTTTTCGTAAATTTTATTTTTAGCAATGTTCCAATTGGCAACAACAAAGAGAGTTTTCCACATTAGACAGTGCAGTAAATAATGATGGTTTTGGCTTTAAGGTGCAATTTTTGGAGAAATAAGTTATTTTAAGTTATAAATGTTATATTTTTGCTTTAGAGCCCCCCTTGGCCTAGTGATATAACTTCATGTTATTTTTAAAAAGGAGACTTGAGGGTGGACGCCTCATCTGGAGGCTATTTTAATATTTCTAAAGATAAAATATTGCGTTGAGGAGTTAGACGCCACTTTTGGGAGAAGGATATTATTTTATTAAAACATTTATCTCTTCCTTGAGTGGGACGCCAGCTTGAAGGAGGGAAAAAGTGAATTCAAAATTTAAATGACTCCAGGATACTTGGGCGCACTTTCTAGAAGATGTTGGAGAATCATCTCAAAGTCTATAAAAGGGGGCACTTGCTCTTTCATTCCTTATCCATGAAGAATTATAACAAAATGTTGTCGTAATGGTGACTGGTTTGCTTCAAAGAATGTATACCTCCTAGCTTGGACTTGGTTTCTTGCTTGAAAGATAGCAACTAGCTAATTTATAGGTTGCTGATTTTGGTGTGGCTGAAGTAGGTTTTTCATTCATAGCTCTCTAGGCGAATTTTGTTGGCTTCTGGGTCGCCCCTTTCTCCAGGCCGTACCTTTGCCTAGGAGTGTCTTGGAAAGCGTGAAAAAATAATAACTCAAGTTTGCAGTTGTTTCTCAGTCATAGCTTGGTTGCCATCTTCCTAGGAGTCCCTTGCACTTGGTTTCATGTCATTTGGAGTAGTTTTGAGTGAGTTATGAGCATTTTAGTGAGTTTCCTAGTTGCTGGTCTATAGTTTTCAGTTTGCTGGTCTCATATTTCAGTTTGTAGAAGTTGGAGTTTTTGGGGTGGTTTTTCATATTTGGTGGGTCTTTGAAGATTGGAGATCAAATAATAATATTGCAATTTCTTGGACAGCTTAACCATTGGCTTCTTGCAGGATTTATTCTAATTGTAAAGTTGCTTCAGTAGTATTGATCAGCTCTTATTTACATTCTGCAATTTCCTATTCTATTCCCATTTTTAGTGGAAGAGGTTGGCTTCGCCATCTTGTTTACTATGTTTAAACATTATCATTCCCATCATTGGTGGAAAAGACAAGCCTCATCGTCTTTGCATATTGTACTTGGGTCAGCTTGCCACCCTTCTTTACTTTCAGTACTTGCATTGCTAATTGGCTGAGTCGTCAATTTACTTTTTGTACTTGCATTCATATTGTTGATCGGCTATGTCGTCAAATCACTCTTGTTGAACAAGTGGTTGAGTTGCATCTTTTGAATTTCCAGCATTCAGTTTTCAAGCTAACGATCCACGACGCCATATGCTCACACCTTACCCATCATTGGGATTCTGGTGTACATTCTTGGTGCATGGTTACATTCCAATGTTGGTTTATGATTTGGCTAGTGTTGACGAGTGCCTTTGTTGAAGTGTTGTTGCAAAAAGTTTGAAAAAATTATAAGGGGGTCATTTTAGTGGTATCAAAGCCAAGATCCTACCATCCTGTGACCATCAGAGTTCAATTGTCAAATGTGTGATAGAGAAAACAGATCATATACAAGAAGTCAGGCAAGAACTTGTTGTGACCTTTTTCACACATCACCCCATCAAGATGGGGAACCCCTAAATTTTGCTCCATTCTGGTCTTTTGGCTTTGGTTCGCTCTCTCTCTGGTCTCTGGTCCTTCCGGGGATGTCCTGTCGTTTGACCCAGGTTAAAGTATTGGTTAAGTCTGTGTAATTAGGGTTTTCATCCTTCAGGCTTATTAAAGGTCAAATTAAGTTATAAAATTGAAATCTAAGCTTAGTGCAGCAGTCAGAAGACTTCCAGCAGAGTCCCCCTAAATTTTCACTGTATTCCGACAACTTACTATTTTTAGTAAGTATTCAATTTGGGACTATTTTATTGAGATTTTGGAATTCTGTCAGTTCCACTGCATCCGAGTAACATCAAGCTGCCTACACGTAAATTTTGAGCCAGATCGGACGACTTGCTATTTTTCGCAGTTCAGGCTTCAAGAGCCATTTTCAGGGTTTCCACATGAGCTTTTCAGATGCATGTCTGGAGAATCCTTCTGGGTTTTCCAAAACCTTCGCAGTGATGTAACATGCAAACCAAGACAACCACTTTCAGAAGTCAGCCTTCGGAGGCTATTTTTAGGGTTCGCATGCAGTGTTTTTCAACGCATGTCGGGTTTTTCTTTATGGGTTTTTCAAGAGCTTTGCAACGGTGTGACTGGCAAGCGGAGAAGATCGAGTTTTGAGGACTTACTATTTTTAGCCAGTGCATAAATGCAGACCAGTTTTCTGGGTTTTTCTGGGTTTTTTGAGATCCCACGGGCAATATGACATGCGAAACCATCCGGCAGTGGATGAGTCACTTTCCAGGCAGTTTCTATTTTTAGCAGGTACACTCCGGCAGCCGCCCAACACTCCAGTTCAGCAGACAGAACGACATGCAGAAGGAACGAAGTCAAACGGAGACCGTTCGGGATACATGCAAATCAAATTAGGGTTTCCACTTTTATAGGGGGTAAAATCCAAAATAGCCGAAACAAAGTACCCCACCCATGTCAGCACACTTCAAGGTACCTGCTGGCAAAAAAAAAAATTTGAGCA
>CM021104.1:685275723-685302822 GCA_007115665.2 Sequoiadendron giganteum | reverse complement strand
GTCTGCACCCGAGGTTGGCGTCCGAGTAACCCTCAAGCCATCAAGATCAAGCGTTGCAACTTTCAGGCAAAACGGAGCTACTAAAGTCAGAAAGTCAAACTTACTATAAATAGCAGGTGGCTATAAATAGCAGGTCAGGGCAGAGGACTGGCAAAACAAGTTCACAAGGTGAAGAAGATCATATGATGAAATTTTCAGGCAAAACGGAGCCTTAGAGGTTGAAAATCAAGGGACTTGCTAAAAATAGCACAACTTGCTAAAAATAGAATGCTTAAACAAAGGCAGGCAGAGGCATGGAAAATATTCTAAGTGTGGGAAAATGAAAGTATCCCCTTCAAAATGCGCCCACCTCACAGATTGATAGCTTGAAAATTGTCTAAGGCAGAATTCAAAGTTGAGCATAGCAAATGCGCCCACCTTGATGGAAGCCTTGAAAGTTTCTAAGGCATGAAACAAAAGCTCATACCTCAAAATGCGCCCAAGGAGAGGTGAGGGAGTTTGGAAAATTCCTAAGTTACGAAATAAAAGCACACCCATGAAAATGCGCCCTTGGCTTGAGGTGTAGGAGTTTGGAAAATTCCCAAGTTACGAAATAAAAGCATGGCATATGAAGTGCGCCCTCACATGAAACCTCACTATGTGAAATGCGCCCACCTTGATGACTCTCTCAAAACGTCTAAGGCATGAAAACAGAAGAAGACCCATGTAAATGCGCCCACCTTGGAAGTGCCTTCAAATTATTCTAAGGCATTGGAAATCAAAGCATGGCACTTGAAATGCGCCCATGGTGAAAATAAAAGCAAGCCCTCTAAAACGCGCCAAGAGAAGGAGTGGTTAAGTAAAATATTTCTAAGGCATGTAACAAAAGTAGCCACCCTTATTTGCGCCCTCAAGAGAAAGTGAAAGCTCACCCTCTCATTTGCGCCCCTGGATGAAAGTTGTCTACCCAATATGCGCCCAAGGAATAGGCTAAAAATGCCTAAGGTAAAAATGGAAGCTTGGCCTAGCAAATGCGCCCATGATGAAGAGGAGATGGGAGAATTCTCTAAGGCATTAAAAGCAAAAGTTGAGAGTATCAAATGCGCCCAAGGTGTAAAGTGAGTTTGAGAAAACGTCTAAGGCATGAGAAACGAAAGCACCACCTCTCATTTGCGCCCAAGGAGGAATGGAAGTCTAGAAATTTCCTAAGGCAACGAAATGAAAGTGGAACCTATGAAATGCGCCCTCACCTTGAAAGGATATTCTAAGTGTTTGAAAATTTTCTAAGTGTAAAATGAAAGCTTCCTAGGCAAAATGCGCCTTCACTTGAAAGTCTCACCCCTCAAATGCGCCCATGATAAAAATCAAAGCTCCACTAAGGAAATGCGCCCAACGTTGCTGGAGACTTAAATTTTATTTCTAAGGCACGAAATGTGAATAGCATAAGCCATTTGCGCCCAAGGAGGGATGAGAAACTTGGAAACTTCTAAGGTACAAAATGAAAGTGGGTTATGTTAAATGCGCCCTCAAGGAAGAGAATGTTAATAAAATTTCTAAGGCATGGAGATTTTAATTAAATAAAATAAAATGCCAAGGGGAAATATACGCCTAAGGGGGGTGAAGATTTAAATTTTCTATCAGGTGTGTGAAGTGAAGAATGTCTAAGGCGTGGGAATTAAAAATTGAAGGAGATCAAATACGCCTGAGGGAGAAAAGGATTTTAATAAAATTCCCAAGTCATGGAAAATAAAACGCCAGAAGTATGAAGATGTTCGAAATTTTCCTAAGTGAAACAAGTATTTCACTAGATAGAAATACACCCTTGGCATGAAGAGTTTGAGAGACGATATGAGAATTTTCCAGACATTTAAACGGGGTTGACAACTTGATGAAATATTTTCTAAGTGAAAATTTAAATGAACCCGTTTAAAGTACACCCATGGGTCGAGAAAATTTTAAAATTAATTTCCTAAGGGAAATTTCAATATTTTCAGAGGAAACTCGTTTTGCCTAGATTATTTTCCTGACGGAAGTTAAATCTCAGAGGGTGAATTATTTCGAGC
Source organism: Sequoiadendron giganteum (assembly GCA_007115665.2). NCBI lineage: Eukaryota > Viridiplantae > Streptophyta > Pinopsida > Cupressales > Cupressaceae > Sequoiadendron > Sequoiadendron giganteum. The sequence continues at coordinate 685,300,780 of CM021104.1, read as the reverse complement.
AGGCGAATAATTTTTAATCACCCGGAGTTGAATATTTTAATGAGAGAATTTAAAATGTCTAAGGCAAATTTTACGAAATCGAGGATTTAAATGACAGACATTTTAAAAGTTGCAAATAAATTTACAACTCCCACGAATTTTTTCGAGTTGAATTTATTTAAACACTGCGAGATTTTAAAATGGAATTTTAAATCAAGTCAAGTGATTTTTTTCTCGCGAGTTGTTTAAATCACCAAGAGTTAACTGGCAGACTAAGAGGAAAATTCAAAATTTGAAGAGGAAGGAATCATTATTAATGGCGACTGCCATAATGACCGGCTGACGACTAGCCCACTACTGCGCTTGAATTAGAAGATTCCGAACGAAGAGAGTGGAAAATTGATGAAGGTGCTAAAAATAGCCCCAGCACTACTTAGCAGGATTCTTCGAGAAGAGTTATTTAAACAATCTCTTCTCTCATTTCTCCTCACATTGTTTCGAAGTTGAAGTTGCTGAAGAAGTTCTTGAGAGATTGAAATATTTTCCAAGTGGTTAAGGAGAGAAATTCTTTGAGAGTTTATTTTATTTCGGAGTGTTGAGTTGCTGAAAGTACAAAGTGCTGGAGAAATTTTCATTTGCCGAGACTCTTTCTTTCGAAAAGCTGAAAGTGTGTTGCTGCAATTTCGAAGTTGAAGGTTGAAGTTGTTTTCCGGAATTGCTGGAAGATTTATTTGTTGAAGTTGCTGCAGAGTTTGGGTTGCAGAAATTTATATTGTGCTGGGGGATTTATTTCGAAATTGCTGAATATTGAAGTTGCACGAAAGTTGAAGCTTGCTGCAGATTTTACTTATTCAAGCTGCTAGAAGTTGAAAAGTTGCTGAGGTTGACGAAGTCAAGACAAAGGATTTAATTCGCTTTGTGCTGAGAAGGTATCCACATTGCTGAAAGTTGGTAGTTGGCTGCAATTTTCTTCGCCAGTCGGAAGTGCAGTCGTTGAAAGCTTCTTTATAAGCTTGAAGTTTTTTATACAGTACGAGGTTTGGAGTTAGTAATTTATGCTGAGAGTGTTTTTTTATGTTCAAAAGGGCTAACTCCACGTTCGCAGCCGTCTCGGAGGTCACTTCATTTTATTTAAAAAAAATCTGCAGCCTAACTTATTGATATTCTATTTTATTTTGCAGATGGCCGGAGCAAAGGATGTTGCAGGAACAAGCAGAGCCGCAGGCAGAGCTGCAAACACTGAAGCAGGCAAGGTTGGCTCATCCCGGCAGGCAATGATTAAAAGGCTCGCTAAGCCATTTCTCCCAAAGTCAGCAATAGTTTCAAAGTTGGCAGGATTAAATGACACCAACCTTGGTTCATTTAATCTAAATGCACTCAAATCGAGGATGTTCGGGCTAGGGGGCCATCAACCATCAGTCACGGCACATAATATAATGAAGAGTGGAATCTACGCAGCTGCTAGTTTTCCGCCACAATTCAGTGTCCAGAGCTAATTATGGAGTGCGCCAATCACTACAAGCCAGAACGTAGGACGATTGTCTCTCCGATGGTAAACTGCTCGCCAACTTCACGCCGGATGCCATCGGAGAGGCATTTGGGATTCCAACTGCTGAGGAGATGTTATACAGGACAAACAAAAGGGCAGATAAGATGTACTCTTCCTCTTTCGAAAGAGTCACTGCAGTCATCAACAGAGTTTGGATGCAGAAGCCGAGGCCACCCCGCACTAAGCTCCCAAAGCAGATAATTGCCGAGGACGTGAAACAAGAATACTGTGATTTGATAATGATGCTGAGCCGGGTAAATGGGAGTGCACAAGCTTACATTTTCGAGCCTTGGATGTTCTACTTCATCGAGATCATCTTGGAGGGAAAGGAGTGTGTCGATTGGGCTAGGATGATTAGCAACCACATCGATGAGCAATTCAGGAGCTTGAAGGTGACGAAGACTTTCTACATGAGCTCATATGTAATTTACATGTTGGCCAGAATGACTAAGTACAGAGGGATTTCGTACAAGGAGCCAATCGGCTGTGCCCCTGGTCAATTCAAAATCCATGAAGCCTGCACACAGCTACATTTAGCTAACATTGCCAACTATAAACGGGCAAATGATGCATTCACAATGCACATTGCGAGGACGCTTCAGCAAAGGACGCAGCAGAGAATATCTAAAGAAGCACAGACATTGATTGAGGAATATGGGTATTGGCTCATCCAATTCCCGAAATTCACATATATTAGGCTGCAAGGGTTCACTTCGTATCCGTATCGGTTACCACGATACCCCACTGATCACATAGTAATGTTTGAGGTATCTAGGCAATTGATTGCCTACGATAAGATTCAGAAAAGGAAAAAGAAGGGTGGGCTTGATTTCCCTATCACCATGGGAAATTCCATTGAGGTGTGTCCCTCTTTGCAGGCAGCCCGAGAGGCAGAGGACGAGCTGCAATCTTATCATTTGTCATATCACACAGGCAGGCAGGATTTCGATCCTTACAGGAACATCCGGATGATACAGAACGTTGAATACCGGCACAGAGCTCATCTGGAGGACTTTTGGGCAAATGCAGTGGATGAGGCTGAGATAAGAAGAAGGATGTTTTCCAGACTTCCTCTCAAGTTGATTAGAGAATGTGAGATTATTCCAGTTCCCGACCAGGTGGAGGAGGATGTCAACGCCATGCAACCCGACTATGGGTCAGTTAGGGATACTCCTGTCCCACCACCTGATTGGTCCGAGCCAGAGATCATGGACTTGGACACTCTTTCTATCCCGGTGATGACTTTTACCAGGACTTGGGTCGACAGACATGTATGCAGACTCAAGAGCAAGTCGATCGCCCTTACTTATAGCTTGATGGGTGACCCAAGGCCGTTATCAGTAAAAAGGGGGAAACAAATTGCTCAGGCATCGAGGACACAAGTGGAAGTGCCAACCCAACCGATACCGTTGAGGATAGAACAAGCATCACCCGTGCACTCACAAACTCAATCTTCGAGTTTGAGAGTGGTTTCATTATTTGCCGATGAGAGGGCAGGATTAGAGGAAGGGCGGGGACTTGAGGAGGTAGATCAGCCCAACACCCGGGAATCAGCGAGTGTCAGTCTATCCAGGGGCGGCCAACAGGAGGACGAAGAGGAAACAATGGCCGACACACATTTTCAGCAGATGTTGGACACGGCTTTGGAAGAAGAAGAAAACACAGAACAGGGGACCCAAGGGTCGGGAAATTCATGGAGGACCTCGCCGATGCTTATCGACAGGCCTCAAGTATTTTGGCACGGATGGATATAGTAGATCAGGCCTGGGGTGATACTCGCATCTATCAAACGAAGACTGTACTTCGTTTGGGGGCTTTGATGCATATACCTCTAGAAACCTTGGTGGATGGAGGTGTAATTCAAAGAGGTGATAGGTATGATTTCACCAGTTGGTACTCCTCGGTGGTCACAGGCCGTGGATTTCACGACGCAACAAGGGCAGATTCAGCTAAAGTGAGGAAAGGAATGGGCAACATCTTGGGGGGAGTCCTCAATACATTATAAGCCATATTTGCTAGAAAGTTGGTCCCAGAGGAGATAACTGCTGATGGCTTGAAAAGTAGATTGCCTCCATTCTTCTCAGCTGCGAGGTCACTTGTCCTGGATGACTTTGAGAATGTCTCCACGTTCTCTAGTGTAATTCAGCATACCCAGGACGCCTTAGTGACATGGAGGAAATCTTACACCAGATACGGACAGACGGTAGCAGTCTTGGAGTTCCAGCTCAACCATATTCCACCGATCTCTGCACAGGAGGTCGAAGCAGTATTGGCCCGGTTGATCGAGTTTGCTATCCGGGAGAAGGCCAGTGGGAACGCTCTCATAGATGAGGATCTTCTTGATGGTGATAGTGGGCATTAATTGCTCATTATGATTCCTGCAGGGGAGTGGAGAATATTCTGTGCATTCATTGCCCACTCCTCTCTGTGGCAGTTTTTAGGGCAAGAACCCTAATTAGGGCATATGTGGCGCGATCTGAGCCCTTTATTGTAATTCAATCTACACCGTCCAGTGAATTGGACCAACTATAAAAGGGGCATTCCCCCTCATTTGTAAGATATTAGATAGAGATTAGAATTGGAATTGGATCAGAGCTAGAGAGTAGAAGGCATATAGCATTTAGCTTAGAAGTTAGCTTTAGATTGAGGAGGGAAGAAAACTTTCCTTTGAAAGTTTTGTAAAAGGTTGTTGTGAACACTTTTCATAATACAAAGAGTTTCATTGCTTGGTGATTTCTTCTTTGTTATGAGTAGCTAGCAAGGCCATTTCGTCTTTCCAATTCAAGGTAGATAGAGTAAAATAGATTTTTATTTCATGCAAGTAGTTGTTAATTGTGGAGTGTGGCGTTGTGATTTGAGCATATCTTCTTTCATCCATACCACTAGCGGGCTTACTGATGGTAAGTTCGCCTTGCGTGGTCAACTGGAGTATCAGCACTTAACTTCGATTGTGGTTCATATGTTTGTATGCGTCGTATTGACGGTATGAACATGTTGCGTCATAGTTTGAACACTTTTCTCATCCTTTGAAGATTGCACCAACTTTGTCGGAGTTGTTCGAAAGGAGACAAAGCAAAGTTTGGTTTGAAGATTGTTTAAGTCGATCCTCGTCCTCCACCCTTTAGAAGTAGATTTGTAGAATCCCTATCCCTATCCCCTTTAAATTCTGCATTTTCCGAGTCAGTCTAGATACCAGAACAATATTGCCAAATCATTCATGTCCTAATTGCTTCACAGAATCGAACAACTACGTAAGTCCCCTTGAAATAACCAGCAAAACACATCAACCAACTGAGTCTATTCGCGATAAAAGGAACCTTGGAGTCGAACACATGAACTTTCAAGCAATCTTAGCATGTGGGACACTTTGATCAAGAGAGAATAGAGTGACCGTTGGACAACTTTATTCTGTACTGGCGCTGTCATAAAAAGCACGTCAACATGGCTAAAGTAGGTTTTTCATTCATAGATCTCTAGGCGAATTTTGTTGACTTTTGGGTCACTCCTTTCTCCAGGCCGTACCTTTGCCTAGGAGTGTCTTGGAAAGCTTGAAAAAATAATAACTCAAGTTTACAGTTGTTTCTCAATCATAGCTTGGTTGCCATCTTCCTAGGAGTCCTTTGCACTTGGTTTCATGTCATTTGGAGTAGTTTTGAGTGAGTTATGAGCATTTTAGTGAGTTTCTTAGTTGTTGGTGTAATGTCCCCTTCTCAGCAGTGATCTAACAGTTAGCCGTTAGTCTATTCCGGTGACCCGTAGACTACTCGGAAGCAGGAATTAAGGTTCCTATCTTCTAGGAGGATGTTTCAGCGTTTGTTGGAGTGTGCTTTTGGAATCTTAGTGTTTGATCGGCAGCTTCTTTCTGGTTTTTCAGAGAGCTTCGCGATGGTATGTCTGGCATGATGATCCGAGATACTTCCAGAATTTACTATTTTTAGTAAATTCTATTTTTGGCAGTGGTCTTGTTGGCTCCAGTGCTTTTGGCCTCCCTCGTCAGTTGGTTCAGTTGGCAGAGTCGGAATCGGCGCTTGGATGCAGTTTCTAGAAAGACAAGTCATATTAATTAAAATTATGTTATTTTAATTAATTTTCCCCCTTGGTCGAACTTTATGACTCAAGTTGTTTTTAAAAGGGGTTTTTTATGGGTAGGCGTCTCATCAAAGATTTTAAGTGAAATATTCTTATTTTTCTAAAGATTGGAGAGAAGAAAAGGGACGCCAACATAAGGTGATATTTAATATTTAAAAAGTTAAAGTCTTGCCTTGGAAAATGGGACGCCATCTTGAGGGTCAAAGGTCAAACATGGAATTAGGGTTGCTGGAGTGGAGCGCACCTTCTGGAAGGTTCTAGAGGGCTTGGCAAAAGTTATAAAAAGGAGGTCTTGGCTCTTCATTCTTCATCTTGAGTTTATTGCAAAGTTATGCTACCGGATTGGTGAGTGAATGCTTCGAGGGATGCATACCTCCTAGCTAGGCTTGACTTCTTACTTGAAATACAGCAACTAGTTGAGAGATTGATTTCCTTTGAGTTGTTTGCATTTGCATTTGAGTTTTTTGTATTTTCAATCACTTTCACAGTTGCTATTTTGACTATGGCTGAACTGCATTTTTATTCATAAGTCTGAGAGTGATTTTTGTTTGCTTATGGGTACTTGAGAAATGTGCTTGGTTGGTTGAGGCGACCCCTTCCACCAATTTGTAGAATTTAATGTTGAGTCCTTATTTTATTAAGCAAAATCGCCCCTTCTCTTGGGCCGTACCATCTCAGCTTTGCTTGGTTTTGCGTGCCAAATGAAAGGGAGTCTTTTGGGTCTGTTTTAAGCTTCCTACTTGGGCGCCTTCAGTATTAGACTACTTTGCATTTTACTTCATGAGGTTTGGACAAGTTTTGAGGGAGTTGTGTTAATTTTGATGAATCTCTGTGTTGCTGATTGACGAATCTGAGTGCAGGTCTGCATAACCAAAATGGATATCTATAATATTGTAAGCTGATTAGTAGTACTTTCAGCACTTCTTCTATCCTCGATCTAATTCTTGTAACTCCCCACGGTTGTGGAAGAGACTGGCATGTTTCAGTCTTACATAGCTTTCAATTCTTGTATCACCCACTGAAGAAGTGGAAGAGGCTGGCTTGCCGCCTATTTACTTCTACAAATGCATTGTTACATTATGCTGATCGGCTGAGCCGTCACCAAATCATGGATCCTCTGACCATATGCTAGCCCCTCCTCCCATCTCGGGTCTTAGGGCGCATTCTTGGTTAGAGTTATCAATTCTGTTAGTTTTCAGTATTGCTAACGACCCCCTTCAAGTATGCTCTCACCTTGCCCTTACTAGGATCTGGATTGATCAGAATGTCAAGGGTTCCCTTCAGCTGGTTTGGGTTTTCATAACATTAACGGGTGATTTGAGCTGTGTCAAAAAAGGAAAAAATTGTTTGGGATATTTCAGCTGGTCTGTAGATTTCAGTTTGCTGGTCTGATATTTCAGTTTGTAGAAGTTGGAGTTTTTGGGGTGGTTTTTCATTTTTGGTGGGTCTTTGAAGATTGGAGATCAAATAATAATATTACAGCTTCTGGGACAGCTTAACCATTGGCTTCTTGCAGGATTTATTCTAATTGTAAAGTTGTTTTAGTACTATTGATCAGCTCTTATTTACAATTTCCAATTCCCTATTGTATTCTCACTTTTAGTGGAAGAGGCTGGCTTCGCCGCCTTGTTTACTTTGTTTAAGCATTATCATTCCCACCATTGGTGGAAGAGACGGGCCTCGCCATCTTTGCATATTGTACTTGGGTCGGCTTGCTGCCCTTCTTTACTTTCAGTACTTGCATTGTTGATCGGCTGAGCCATCAATTTACTTTATGTACTTGCATTCATATTGCTGATCAGCTACGCCGTTAAATCACTCCCGCTAAATAAGTGGTCAAGTTGCATCTTTTGAATTTCCAGCTTTCATTTTTCAAGCTAACAATCCCCAGCGCCATATGCTCACACCTTGCCCATCATTGGGATCTTGGTGTACATTCTTGGTGCAAGGTTACATTCCAGTGTTGGTTTATGATTTGGCTAACGCTAACGGGTGCCTTTGTTGAAGTGTTGTTGCAAAAAATTTGAAAAAATTATAAGGGGGTCATTTCAATGGCTTATCAATGGTGCAAGTTCAATAAATACATATATACTAGATAACTTCCATGCGGAGATGAGAACCCTACAAGTACCACAAATCAGCAAATCTTAGGGATACCAATTGGACCTACTATGCTAAAGTGTATTTCAAAAATCAATTTCTAGTTCTAGTCTCCTTAACTAAAGTGTCCAAACCAGCAAGAAATATAATTCTCAAGATAATGATCTATAATTAATCCACCCATACAAAAATATCTAGATCAGTCTTGTATAGTTACGAGTACAAGAGAGTATCACAACTAAAAGTGTTTAGAATGGTTGACATGCTAGGAAAAGACAGATGAATGATATAGTGAGCCACAAGATTGGTGTCACCTTTCCTATGTTTGATTACACGGATTGTTGTAGATAGGCCACCCACTCAAGCTGATGCAAGCTTGGCATCACATTTAAATCCATATAAATTGGAAACGTTTGACTTGAGTATATAGTGGTCTTCTTAATAATGATACAGTCTTTTCATTAGCACAACATTAAAGTCACATACCATTCCCAGCATGAGGATAAGTAGCAGAAAATTAAATCATTGGAACTGTTAAAATGATATGTGAAAGGTTGTTGGTATCAAGTCAAGACTGCTCCAATTGTAAATTTAGGTATTTATCTCCATCTCAAAAGGCTGATGTAATTACCCAATCAAACATTGGCATGCAATATAGCCTTTTCTCAAGATCTTCAAAGGCCTAAAGTTATGTATTGTACACAAATTGATATTTTTGGCAATTCTACATATATTGTGTGAAGTATTTCCTAGAAAAAATGAGTCCATCTTTTGTGAATCAACATTTTGAGTCATTTCATGTTGAACCCTCATCAATCTAATTGCCCATGGTGATGGGTTGCCAAGGGAAAGAAAAAATCAACAAATCCACTAGTTCTTAGTACAAATATGCCAGGTCAGCCTAGGGAAGAAATTCAAAATAAAATAATAGGCCCTATCATTCTGATTTTATTGTACAGATATAAGGTTTCTATGATTGGTTTGAACATTGAGTCCTATTAAATGTCTCGGTCAGTTTTTAATTTCATCTTCTTTGATGTGTTACTTTGGACGAATTGATCTAGACAACATGTGTCTTCAATACACATGCAGTGTCCAATGGCATTAGAATGATCTGCCCAAGTAACCTTACTAGCACACCAATGTTTAATATCCACACAAAAATCTTATTTTTATGTGGATCAAATGGCTTGTTTCACCTATATATGGATACCCACAAGAGCATGGAATGATGACAATCACTCTCATAGTAAACATTACCAATTTTGTAATCATCACTCTTGTACATGGTCCAATCTCATCTAATATAAACTAAGGTGCTTTTGCATGGCCAGTTCTTCAGAACTTTGAATGTGCTTGGCATTATCTAAACAACATGCACTTTCACCCCTGTACATCCATTTAACCCATGACAATGATAAGTGTAAGGAAAACAGTTAAAAAGTCTCTTTGCCATTTTGTGGTTTGTGTGCAATTCTTTCTGTTCTTTCTAGTGTGTGCATTGTGAGGCCATATCATATACCCTTTTAAGTTTCCTACAATTGAGTCAGTACTTTGAAATTTTGATATACTCTTTTACATTTTGATGTATTTCCTTTTAAGGATCCCAGCAATGTTTTCACTACTCTCTTAAATTTATGGAAGATATATTTACGGTTTATCTTCTCATGTGTTGATATTTTTGTGAAAGCATGATTCCTTGCTTGCTCTTTGGAAAGCCTATTTAATTTCCAATTCTTTCTACCCATTTAGTCTGAGAAGTCTTGTCAGATTCAAGTTCTCTTATTCTAAACGGTCCTCATTGAATATCATTGCTGGTTTAATGGAAAGTATATTAAAGATACCCTCTCTTTGATAAGGATAAAGGTATGGCTTTGCTCTCAAGTAAAGACCAAATCATCTCTTATTAACTAGAACATCCAAAAACGGCATACAACCATCTTGCTCAACCTCCACTATAAACATAGTGTATTCACATCGGTTATTGAGGTGATTTAGAAACTCATACAAATCATATCTACCATGAGGCTAGGTCTTGCTGGTGTCATCTACAAACCTTTTCTACCATTTCAGCTTCATACAAAAAGATTTGATGGCTTTGAGCAGGCTGTAAAAATCCTAAAGGGCAAATAGGAAGTAAAATATGGCAAGCCCAAATAAAAATAAGAAGCTCCACAAGGGCCTGAAGAGTATGCTAGTTTAGAAATAACGATGTATTTTCTCTAGATTAACTAGTACACCAATATCACCCATGATGTAATGAAGAAAGAATATTTTCCCTCATATGAAGGAACACCTATCTAGATTGCTGTATGGTTGGTTTTTTGTAGGGTCTCTAATATTTGTTTTCTTTGCACAAGATGATACTCCCACTTCTTCTTGTACATATAAGGGCATCCTTAAGATAAACTTATAATGTCCTAAACTGATTTTTTTTTTTTACTTTTACAACTTTATAATGAAAAAGTATGAAACCCTCGCACTAAACACTTCTAATCACCAAGACCCCGATGTGGGCAAGGTGAGAGCATACAGTGAAAGGATTAGAATAATATAAAATTATTACACTTGTTGGCAACAACACACACAACTTACAATGCATGCAAATATAACTGTTGCAATACCAGTTTTGGCAGCAAGCCTTCCAAAACAGAATACAAATTCTATACTGAAAATGATTGGGTACTAATAATGGCACCAAGCCTTCCAAAATAATTACAGATCCAAACTTAGATCTAGCAAAGAACTGCACAGACTAATATTATGAAGCAATGCCAATTAATGTTGATTAAATATGCATAATCTCTTAATATGCGACTATTGTAAATCACCAAAATAACCAACATAGAATGATTCAAAATAATTCCAAAAACAGAACTAGAAGTAGGTAAATACCAGATGATGGCTACTATCGTAAAACCTCTATATAGCTGAAGTAGATCAGCAGAAATAAATATCAAAGATTAAACAACTACCAAAGAAAATTTCAATCAATTTATAAATGTTGCAATTCCTTTTATTAAGGTATGGCAGCCTAACAAGAAGCATTTATTCCTTTTGAAATGCACAACCCTCTTATGTTGAAGGTACGGCGATCACTAACATTTAATCCCTTTTAAATATGTACACTGCTTCCAAACAAATAACAAAATCTTCTTATTGTGTATGACATATTCCAACAAGGAAAAGTACGGCTGATAAAGTTATTAATATTTAATTACCTTCAGCCTTGTATGGTCCCACTAATATATATCATTCAAAATTTGAACAACAAGAGCACTTTCCTGAATAAAATAATAACAAGAAAGAGTACGGCCATATTCCACTTAATAACAAATAAGGTTCGGCTAGTACCAAAAACAATATAACTAGGAAAAACACTAGTATGAATAGCAATATAAAATATTTGCCACTGAATACTAATAAGATACCTTGAAATCACCATAAAATGATATGAAATATAAAATTCATAATCTCACTTAATTCATCAACAGCTTGGATAATCTCAACAAATCTGAAAATCTTACACAACACACCAAAATTTAAAAATCTTCATCACGTACCAAACCAACCAAATCTAAATAATCTTTTATAACTGTTCAACACACCCGGCAATCCTTGTACAAAATTGTTCAATTGGATAGGAGAGATTTTATCCTCGAAACCAAAATGAAACTTAGGGTAAGGTCCCATGGAGGGGGGCTTCCTAAAATATTTCAGTGGGTGCTGCTGAGAGTTTTTGGTAATATATTAAAGCTAGTGGTCCCATGAATTTGATTTTGCAATTCAGTTTAAAAGTTTGAGCTCCAAAATTTATAGAATGAACTGGAATACTTTGATAAAAGTTAATAAACAGATAAAAATTCTCTCATTTTTATTTTCTTTGAAGAATTTCAAATTTTAAGTGATAGACAAGTGGCAGAAAAAATTCCTATGCTGTAGGGGCATTTCTAGCCCCACCTCAATTTCACCCGCTAAAATTTGCAGTCCTAAAAGGTAGGGGTTGCTAATTTTCAAGCAAATATTCTAATTAATCCTGTAGCATATTTTTTTTTGTTTCTTGGGACTGCTTGCTCCATGAAAATAGATCCTGAAGCCCCTCCATGGGACCGCACTCTTAGAGGGCTTTTGTCCTCCAAATCTCAATGCCAATTAATGTTGTAAATATCACAACACCTAAATTTGTTGTTCATCAAGTGTGAATGCAATAAGGATAGTTGAGATCGAAGAGCATGACTAGACACTCAAAGAGGTCTTCTTTATATTCTAGTTTTTTCTTCAAAATGTTAGTGGGCTCAATGAGTCCACTTGATAGTAACCAAATTTCATATCAATATTTGCAAAACACCTAACCCCACGAAGCTTGTTAAGGAGATGATTACTACCTATGGTGGTCGTTGACAACTATCTTGCTCAGGGTACAAAAGGAAATGCATAACATCCATGCTCCATCCTTCTTAGTTACTAGTAAAACAGGATTTAACATATGGTGAAGTGCTAGTTCAGATGCAGCCCATCTTAGTGAACTCCTAAATCTAGCATCCAATCTCCTCATTTTTCAAGATGAATGTATGATACAAAGGACCACATAGAACTAGAGATCCCAATATGAGGTCAAGACAAGGTTTCACTTGCTAATAGAGTTGAACACTAGTGATGATATAAAAATTTTAGCATACTAATCCAAGAGTATAGTAAGTTGTTTTTGATGAAAGGCTAGATGGTTGAAGAAACATGAATCAAATTTGTAGTCTTGTGTCAATTCTAAGGTCAAGCCATCAAGAGAATAAGCTTTAAGAAAAATTGATGATTTATAGCTCTATTTATATTTGACTGAAAATTTGAGATTACTTCAAGAATTCTGCAGTGCTGATCATCACTCATAAGGATGACACAATGCAGTGAGGCTATGGATCTGGTCTGATTACGAAGTTATGCCTCCTAGCAGCATCTGTAGGGATTAGATTATTCTAGCTACAATTGTCCTCTATACAATGGAGAATTTGGCCTTGTACCCACTTCTGATAATGGAAATGGTGTTCCTTTGCTTCAACATCAAATATTGAAGGTTTTATTTGACTTGTAAGAGTGGTATGTGTCTTCTATTTGATATCAAAGACAACTTCATTCTTATCAACAATTGCAGGTTCAATCTAGGCCTATGTTAAGAGAATTAATCTAACACATTGTTCATCATTTAAACTTTTAAATATGTCATGGAACTATAAAAGTCACATCTCTTGCTTTCTTTGGCTTGGGAAATATTGTCCAGTTGCTATTTCCACAGTTCAAAATAAAATGATTGATTCTATTGATACTGATTTTTGCACCTTAGTTACTTCTTGAAGTAGGTTTGGCATTAATAGAATATTGAATAGATTTCCAAGGTTCTGCTTATCGTCTTTAGCATTAACTTTAATATAAAATGTACTATCTTCTTTAGCATTAAATGGGTTTCCTTCTCTTCAAAATCAAATGTTGAAGGTTCTACTTGAGCTGTGCGAACGGTATGCATTTCTTACTTGATATCAAGGACAATTTTACCCATGTCAATAAAAGCAGATTGAGTCTACATATATGTTAAGGGAGGTAGTCCAATACATCATTCATCATTATAAGTATTTTATGGAATTATGAAAGTCACATCCCTTGCTTTTTTGGCATGAGAATTATTGTCCAGTTGCTCCTTCTATGGTGCCAAACCAAATAACTGATTCTGTTGACACTGATCATTGAGCTAAGGCTTCTTGCTAAAGTAGATTTGGCATAAAAATAATATTGTGTTGCTTTCCAAGGTTCTGCTGATATTCTTTAGCATGAACTTTGACAAAGAACTTCTCTGCTTTTGGAATATGTTAGCAGGTGCCTCCCAGATTGTCAGTGGTAACGAATTTCCCTCTATCTCAATATAAGCATCATTATGCACCTACAATAATACTTGCCAGTATGCACTGTTCATATCAGCATTGCAGGTTCAAAAAATGTGAACTCTTGCATGCATAACTCTTCATTCAACCGAAAATTCAAGAAAACTAACCTCAATAATTCAAGTTGACAAACAAATAGACCATGCTCAGAAGACAGTACTGATTGGCATGACATGCATTAAGGAAAACAAAATATCCGCATCCTCAATGTAATGTCCCTTGCTAATTTTGATGTAATTTTTAACTTTCAACACTAGGACATTTCGTTGAACACTTTCCTTGCAAACTTCTACAACTGCTGTGGTGGCTTCTCTTACACTTTTAATGCATAAGATGATATCATGAACTAACTGCAATCTACTTTAATGACTAAAGTGGAAAGTGAAATGCAATGCAATGTTTATTTTCAGACTTTTCAAAGTATATGCTGACTGTAAATGAAATGCAAACATACTAATGAATAGTTACGGCTGAGTCATTTAGTCAAACATATCACGTACATTCCGAACTGAGGTTTGATATGTGTTTGCAGCCATTATTTCCTTCAAAATAAGCTTTCACAATCAAGTGACATTTTAGCAATCATTTGTCATGCAAGACTTGTCTCCAATATACATTGAAGAGAAACCTCAGAAATCAATACTTGCCAATACACTAGTTGCAAATTGTTCTGAATATGAAATATTACAATGACAATTCCAACTCCAAAAGGCAAGCTTCAGCTATAATGACTGAACGCAAATATGATTTCAGTTTAAAGACTCCTCCTTGCAAATTAACTATCAAGATTGCAATGCTAATGTGTTGTTATGACAGCCCAGTCACTAATATGCAAATCACTGAATGATAATATGCAAATCTGCTGTCACCACAGCAACTGCCGGGTGGGGGGGGATTCTAGGGAATTATAGCTTAGATAGTTGAGTGGAAAGAAAGGCACGTAACATAATTAGCTGGGGCAAGACCCCACTAATATTTGCGGACCCCACCGGGCCCCCCTTATTCTAGCTTAGGATTAATGCCACTTGCCCCTACTATTCTAAGGGCCCACTTATGCTAGCAGGCTAATGAATTCAACCCCTACTATGGCAAAGGCGGGTGGGCCCGTAGGCCCTTCATAATAATAGGGTGGTTGGGGGGGAATCAATCGTTCCGGCCCATTAGAATAGTAGGGGGAGTTGACCACCCACCCCCCCTACTATTCTAAGGTGCAAGTGGTTCTCTGGTAGTCGGTAGATTCTAGAAGCGGGAGCCCCTACTATGGCAAAGGAATCAGCCTGCTATTCTAAGCCTACCAGCCGAATAGTAGGGGCCCTCCCACCTCGGGCCCCTCCCCTTTGCCATAGTAGGACTATGGTAGTCGGTAGATTCTTGTTGATACGTCTTAGGGGAAGCAGGTTTCTTCATTTTATTCCGATGAACCCATTCGCCTTTTCACTGATTAATTAAGAGGTAGATTCTATTCGTGGGAACCCCTACTATGGCAAAGGAATCAGCCTGCTAGGAGAAGCCTACCAGCCGCCCCCCATTCTAATTGAGGAAGATCCCTACTATTCGGCTGGGGAGGGGCCCGGGGGGGAATCATAGTTGTAGGGCTATGGTAGTTCATAGGGAGGTAGATTATTGTTGATACGCCTCAGGTCGGTCCAACCCCGGGGACCAAAGGCGAATGGGATAGTGGGGTTGGTACCGACCCCCCCCCCTATTCTAAAGTGGGGGCTCCCGAGGTGCCCCTTAGAATAGTAGGGCTACCCCCCCTGCCCCCTACTATTCTAATGGGGTAGATTTTAGTCCCTACTATTCTAAGGGGGCCTGCCTTCGGCAGCCGACCCCCCCCTGGTGGCAAAGGGGCCCCTTAGAATAGTAGGGCTATAGCAGGTGCCGAAGGCTGTCTTAGGGCATTGCCAGTGGGGTCCGCAAATATTATGGGAGATTCAAGTGGGATGTGAGAGAAAAGTGGCTTGTGGTTGGGTTACTTCTACAGACAAGAAATTAAATGAAATGCAGATATGACTGAGAATACAAAGATTACATTGAACCTGGTTCGGTGCTTTGAAGAAATGATACCAGCAAGATGAGGACCAGTCGAACTCCTTCCAAAGACGTCTCAATAGCTGCTAGGTGGTTGCGCTTCATTCCCAGCACCAACCATCCAAATGCATTTCAAATCAACCCACACTATATGTAAGAATGGCGGCACCCAGAATTTCTTGTCTTGTATCGGATGACCAAGCACACAAACAAGGTGGACCCGACCCTTCCAAAGTGACTCCATATAATTCCAAGCGAAGTCTTCTTCTTATCACTAGTTTGTCTTATTTAAAAATCCCGATGATTATATGGTGTGTAATGAATCCTTTTATGTTTGGCTTGGAATTTTCCTTTATAGATCAAACAAGAGTCATCCTTGACCCTTGACTAGGGACGTGCCTTAAGCAAATCGCTGTCCTATGGTTCCAATGTGTCTTTACTATAATCGCTGCATCCCTTCAGCCCATTCGCTGAGTTTAGAGGCTTCTTAGGAATTGGTGTATTTATATTCATTTATTTTATTTTTACATTTGTTATTAATTTATAATATTGCCTTATATTCATTATTTAGAATATAGGTTAATATATATATTTATTATTATTATTTTTATATATATTTATAATATTGTCCTATGGTAATTATAAATAGAAAATTATTAATATTTGTGTTTATAATAATCATAATTGTTCAATAATGATAATTTATTTATAATATTATTTTATGTTTATACTTTATATTAATTTTATATACTTTAATATCTATTATATCATAATAATATTTATGACGTTATTTATAATATTCAAAATTATAATATTGTCTTGGACAATTACAATTATGTAATATCAAATGGTTAATTATTTTAATTATGCTTCTTAATTATCTAAATGTCACGATTTCAGGGACATGATAGTCCTTCCCGCCCAAGATTGCTTGTCCCCAAGCAATCACAATTAAAAACATTTTTCACTTCAAGAAGTAGTTAGGCAAACAAAATTTTAATCTTTTAAGCATAAGACACCATGGAGTAATCGTGTTTGAAGACACATCTGAAAAACACCTTGAACTATTTAATGAAGCATAAATATATGTTTATGTTGGGATACATGCGGGTTACACAAGTCGCATAGTGTGAATGCACACAAGTCGCAAGATATACACATGAATACAAGTGAGAGAGAAAGTATACATATGAATACCAATCACAAAGTATACACATGAGATATACAAAGTGTAATCATGGGGCATGAATTTCATAAGACAATTAAGTACACTCAAGCATACGCATAAATAAATAGTATGAAGCATAATATACATAAAGCATGAAATGATCATACATAAAGAACATAGGCATAGGAATGCTTGTAGACACACTCTACAAACAAATACATATAAGGCATGAATTTCGCAAACACACAGTATACATTTGAGAATGGAATAGTCATGTACTACAGTTCATCAATCATGATGTATACTCTTGAATACAAAGTCACCAAGTATACAAATACAAAATTATAGAGTATACACTTGAATACAAATACATCTTGGATTCAAATGTAAGCCATAGAGTATACACTCAAATATCGATACAAGGCCATAGAGTATACACTCAAATACAAATACAATCACAAGTCATAGAGTATATGCTCAAATACAAATTTACTCGAATGAAGTATATTGTCAAACAATTGGGAAGGGGGATTTGGTGCATCCCATACTACACCGTGGACCCGTCCACCATCCCAAGGTCATCAAGTATACGTGAATACACATAATACACAAAGTATTCACCTAAACATATGTCACAAAGCATACATATAAGTCACAAGGTAAACCTTTGAATACACTTGAATACACATAAATTATCTCAAAGTATATTCATGAATATCTGCAAGGCACACATAATATTGACTCAACAACACCTTGTTGAAGTTATTGGTCTTCTCAATCATAGGTATGGTCGAATAGGATGGCTGCATTGGGATGTCCATAGAGGTGTTCCTTCCAAGCTTTAGAGCAGGTACACAGGCCCTCTTGGCCCAACAATGGCAGACACGCAGTCATCCATGTGGGTGGACTACTCGGAAGGGCCCCTAGCACCTGCTATCCCTTTTGCACCTCCTATTCCCCATCTCCTACTATGATGGAGAGTTCCTCAAGTTGATCCCCCCATGCGATAGTTTGGAGGAAGAATTTCCATAGGAGGCATCTGATACCAATTGTAATGCCCCCTTTTTGGTCTACTTAGAATTTATCCTAGAAACACAAATATACTTCATGAAATAAGAATACTAAATTGAAAGACATTAATTCAAACACAATTAAAATCAAGGTAGCCTTTCTTATTAATCTATTGCTTCTTGCAAATTACATGTAATAGTGCATTCAATTTGTAATTTTTTAAGCAAATCAAATAGATACTGAAACACTCCCGAGTTATTATCCTTTGATCATTGAATTCATAGGCGAGACAAGAGAGGCTGACACACTAGGATGCCCTTAGAGCACTCCCTTCTTAGCCCAAGAGCGGCTAAACAACCCCCTTGACCCCCAATAGTAGACCGCAGTCATCCAATGAGTGTTGTCTACTTCGAAGGGACCCTAGTATCTGCTATCCCCCATGCACTTCCAACTATTCTCCCTAATGAATTGATTAAGAAAGAATGTTAATTTGGTAGTGGATGACATATTCTAATCATGCAATGCCATTACGTTATTTAATAGATTCTATGGATTTTACCATAAACTATTACTCATCAAATCTGCCATTACTTATCTATATGTACCCTACCATATATTTCCTATTATGCGTGCTGTCATGAATTACCTAATATGCACTCTATCCTTATTTATGCATTATTGAGGCATTCTATCATTATTTATATATATTCCTATTATTATCTCATTTATCATAGACACTACGATTATCAAACAAGAATCCAAGTTCATATTTGTGTATATCAGTACATACCAGACTTGCAGCCAATAGCAGTATATTCCTTATGGAATTGCAGGCCACTAATTTATTTTCCTCTTATTCGATTTGGTATTGTAGTTGTTTGCACTTAGCATTAATTCTCCACAACTTAATAACTATGATGAATGCCAACAGTAAAGTAATTATATTCAATGGTTACAGGATATACTTGATCTGCATAAATCAGAATGTGTGTCTACATGTTATAGAATATACCTCCTTCTTGGGTTAGTGTGCATACACTATTTTCACAAGATGGCAGGAAAGTTGCTCTGATACCACTTGTAATGTCCCTTGCTAATTTTGATGTAATTTTTAACTTTCAACACTAGGACATTTCGTCGAACACTTTCCTTGCAAATTTCTGCAACTGCTGTGGTGGCTTCTCTTACACTTTTAATGCATAAGATGATATCATGAACTAACTGCAATCTACTTGAATGACTGAAATGGAAAGTGAAATGCAATGCAATGTTTACTTTCTGACTTTTCAAAGTATATGCTGACTGTAAATGAAATGCAAACATACTAATGAATAGTTACGGCTGAGTCATTTAGTCAAACATATCACATACATTCCGAACTGAGGTTTGATATGTGTTTGCAGCCATTATTTCCTTCAAAATAAGCTTTCACAATCAAATGACATTTTAGCGATCATTTGTCATGCAAGACTTGTCTCCAATATACATTGAAGAGAAACCTCAGAAATCAATACTTGCCAATACACTAGTTGCAAATTGTTCTGAATATGAAATATTACAATGACAATTCCAATTCCAAAAGGCAAGCTTCAGCTATAATGACTGAACGCAAATATGATTTCAGTTTAAAGACTCCTCCTTGCAAATTAACTATCAAGATTGCAATGCTAATGTGTTGTTATGACAGCCAAGTCACTAATATGCAAATCTGCTGTCACCACAGCGACTCACTTCTACAGACAAGGAATTAAATGAAATGCAGATATGACTGAGAATGCAAAGATTACATTGAACCTGGTTCGGTGCTTTGAAGAAATGATACCAGCAAGATGAGGGCCAGTCGAACTCCTTCCAAAGAAGTCTCAATAGCTGCTAGGTGGCTGCGCTTCATTCCCAGCACCAACCATCCAAATGCATTTCAAATCAACCCACACTCTATGTAAGAACGGCGGCGCCCAGAATTTCTTGTCTTGTATCGGATGACCAAGCACACAAATAAGGTGGACACGACCCTTCCAAAGTGACTCCATATAATTCCAAGCGAAGCCGCCTTCTTATCACTGGTTTGTCTTATTCAAAAATTCCGATGATTATATGGCGTGTAATGAATCCTTTTATGTTTGGCTTGGACTTTTCCTTTATAGATCAAACAAGAGTCATCCTGGACCCTTGACTAGGGACGTGCCTTAAGCAAATCGCTGTCCTATGGTTCCAACGTGTCTTTACTATAATCGCTGCATCCCTTCAGCTCATTCGCTGAGTTTAGAGGCTTCTTAGGAATTGGTGTATTTATATTCATTTATTTTATTTTTACATTTGTTATTAATTTATAATATTGCCTTATATTCATTATTTAGAATATAGGTTAATATATATATTCATTATTATTATTTTTATATATTTATAGTATTGTCCTATGGTAATTATAAATAGTAAATTATTAATATTTGTGTTTATAATAATCATAATTGTTCAATAATGATAATTTAATTATAATATTATTTTATGTTTATATTTTATATTAATTTTATATATTTTAATATTTATTATATCATAATAATATTTATGATGTTATTTATAATATTCATAATTATAATATTGTCTTGAACAATTACAATTATGTAATATCAAATGACTAACTATTTTAATTATGCTTCTTAATTATCTAAATGTCAGATTTAGAAGAATTACGCTTCTTAATTATCTAAATGTCAGATTTCGGAGACATGACACTCAATGTGGATGTAACCTTTGTTACTAAGCCTTATTTACACTGATCAGGAGATCGATTTTGTCTGGAACCTTTATAAGTATATAGTAACTTTGGTTTCTCGGACCACAACCAGGTTATGTCTTCAAAATGTGGATTCACCATCAGCACTTTCCCTTTCAATACTCACTCACACTTGCCTGAGCTGGAGTGACATGTGACTGTAGACAGTATCACGAGACAAACATGTAGAGAACTTTCATTTATTTTGACCATTCAGCCCTTGTCTGGCAATATTCTATTGCAACCTCGCCTTACGATCATAGAGAAGCCTAAAGAACATGCAAATTGCACCTGATGATATCTTACCTTGCAACTTGTGCCTCCCTCTTCCAAATTCAAGTTTATCCAACAGAAGCCACTCCCATTTAGCACATGCTCACATATTGTGAATGCTAGTGTATGGAAGGTTTATCGTATATTCAAAGAGAGACGATCGATATTCTTAAGTCCCAACTAGAAATGCCCATCCCTTTGATGATCAGACGAATGGACATGGGAATAGAGATGTGG
The DNA here is from genome assembly GCA_007115665.2 of Sequoiadendron giganteum. Taxonomy (NCBI): domain Eukaryota; kingdom Viridiplantae; phylum Streptophyta; class Pinopsida; order Cupressales; family Cupressaceae; genus Sequoiadendron; species Sequoiadendron giganteum. The sequence continues at coordinate 685,279,643 of CM021104.1, read as the reverse complement.
AGGTCGTGGAACCAAAGATTAACATATCACAAAGGCATGGTCAACAATTTTTGGATACGCGCAATATTACAATTACCAAACTCAACATAAATGATAGAGAGCAATGTAATGTCCCCTTTTTCACGAGCATCAAAGTTGGGCGATTAGCCTATTTTCCTGACCCTCGTAGGCTAATAGTTCCGGATAGATGGTTTTTTGGACGGGCACTTGGTCATCAAATCTCAGTGTTGACCTCTGGAGTATGGTGGCAGGGTGAATTGTTGCGTTTGGCATGATATTTGTGCTTAAATTTATGATACTCACCTTTAATTTCACCATCCTTGGCCTAGGGACCATGTGTCTTTAAAAAGAAAGGGTCACTTTATATTTTTCAGGTACTATTCATTCATAAAGTGAAAAAAGAAATAACTTAAGTGAATAGTGTTTTTTAATGCAAAAACATATAAATAGAAGGACAATTTCGACCCTCTTCATGGATGAATGATTATAGCTTGAAGAAACTTGGAAGTGTTGCTTTGGAGGAAGAAGGAGACTAAGGTTTCCAAATTTCTTGCAGTGGGTGAGCCTGGTGGGGCTTGGTTCTTTGTTTGGAGCTACTTGAGGGTGTGAAACACCACCTTAAAGTTGCTGATCAGTTTTTGGTGGCTTCTTTTGGAGACACAAGTGTTGTTTGCAGTTTATTTGAGCCATTTTCAAAGGGGTTTGGACTGCCGTAGACTCCATTCACATTTGCACGAGAGTTGTTCGCTTGTGGAGCATTTTGGGATTGTTTTTTGGAAGCTACAACTAGCTGCATTTCTTGAGGGTTTTAATCAACACATATTAAAAGAAACGCCTCTTCTAAGAGGCTGCTATCTTTTCTAAAGGGGGCGCCCTTATCCTAGAAGGCTTGCCAATCCGGATTTTGGTGGGAGAAGTTCGTCTTCCAAAAGTTGTATGCACTTCTTTGGGGGCGGGTACTATAGCAAGTCACTATTCACAGTGATGTTTGGCTGTAAGTTAAAGTATGGTTTATGAAATACTTAGTTTCAAATCTAATGAAAACTATATGTTGTCAGCATATTATTTTGTAATGAAGAAATTATATTTGGCCTCTAAATTAAGCAATGTACTCAAGTTGTTTTAGTAGCTTAGATTATTTGAAGCTTTCATTGTATGCATATGCTCTTTAGTACCACTTTAGTGTTATTAGCAAACAAACTCATAAGCACAAAAAGAGATTAAACCAAAACAAAATCAGATCTACGAAACTCCGTGGAAAACAGATCAGCAGAGTGTCGGTACACTACAGTGGTATTAGAGCGGTTTCCTGCCAACCTGTTGGGTGAGTTTCAGCTGCAAAAGTTTTAGTTCTGCTTCATGGCTACTCACGGAAAGCAATGGAATACCATATTAAAGAAGTTGGATACCGTAGCGAAGGAGTCAAGTCAGATTTCAAAAAGGATGAATCAAATGCTTTCAGACCCAAATTCAAAGCAGTACCTATTATCCTTCTTCAGGTCTATATCACAAAACAAAAAGGAGAGAGAAGAGGCATCTATAGGAGAAACTTCTAGAAATCTCTACAATGAATTTGCAGTAGTTAGTGATCAACCTACTGATGATCCTAAGGAGAGTACAAAACAGATTTGCCAAGACGAAGATTTGGATCACATGACACTTCATGATGATGTCAAGGTTGAAGAAAAGCAAAGGTTGGTTGGAGTTAAATCAGTTACATTAGAGCAGCAACATGAAGGTCAGATTTCTTGTGATACCTCATTATATGAGTCTAGCATTACTTCAACCTATCATGATAAGGAATCGGATTGTGGTTCGGTAGATGTTATTCACCCATATGAAAGTCGGTTGAAGGCCCAAGATATTGAGGAGAATGTGAAAATTGATCTTCTACTTAGTGGAGCAGCCACTAGTGTTTTGACTACACCATTTGGTAGACATGAAGATATCAAGCATATGAGGGTTGGTTTTGTATATTTTGGCAGCGAAGAAGTAAAGAGGTCTGAAAAGTTGAACGAAGGCTGGTTGCAGAAAGCAAAGGAGGCTAGATTAGTGGCCGCCAATGCGAGACAACACCTTCAAAAGGTGAAAGATAAAGTCAATCTCGTCAACATAGCAAGACAAAAGGGAATAGATAACCTTAGAGGACTCCTTACGCAGAGAAGGGATGCACTTTGTTCTAATGACAGTGATGAGGTTGGTAAGCCTGGGCAATCGAAGAACTTGGTGAAGATTCTAGACATGGGTAAACAAGAACAGTTAGAGGCTTCATCATATGGTGTGGAGGTTGTTCGTAGCTTTGAGACGAAATTCAAAGTGAAGGAGGATGGGATTATTGCGACATTATCTCATCATGACAGGATGCACAAATTAATTGAGGATCATCTTTGGGTAGTCCAGTTAGAGAGAAGACAAAAAGGGACTGGATCTGGATCTTCTCATGATGTTTTGCAGATTGTCAAAGAAAGGACAAAGTGAATTAAAAATTCACATGGGGAAGAGAGGATCCTTGGTTGAATAAATGTGAATTAAAAATTCACATGGGGAAGGGAGTCCATACCAAAAATGGTAAGTGGGAAGGTTGACCAGAAAAGGTAAGCCAAAAGTGGCTAATGATTCTGATTAAGGTTGTGCAAACACCTGATTAAGCTAATTAATGATGGATTAGAGGCAAGTGGGAGATTATGGAGGATGTGACACTTAATCAAGATTAAGTGGTGCACATCCTAATCATAGATTAATTAATTTAATCTAGATTAGAAGAGGGTTATGGAGAATGTGACAAGGAGAGAGAAAAAAGAGAATTAAAAATTGATTTTAATTCAAATGGGTTAAATGACTAAATTAAATAATTTGTCATGTTTATTTAATTTAGAGAAGACAAGGGGGTAAGGTAAAGTATTTAATTTATTTAATTAGATACTTTAGGAACCTTAGGCAAAAAATTAAATAATGATTAAATAAATTATTTGATCACTATTAATGAAATAGATGAATAAAGTAGACGATTTTGATCATATGAAAGTGATCAAATTTGGATGTCTACATTTTGCCCCTCTTCGAAGTGCTGTTAGAGTAACCGTCCTTCGAAAAAAAGAAAATGCAGATGACTCTATAGAGGAAGTAATCGGGAATATGATGCCCCAGCGTGATAAAGAAGATCTGAGATGTCCAATTAGTGGGGAATGGATGAAAATGCCCCAATCTTGGAAGAGATTGACTATGGTAGGTCAAATTAGTAAATGTGAAGGGTATGCCCCCTCAAGAGGGTGACGGGGGAAAAAAAAGGGTCCCGAGCAACATCTCGATAAGAATAAATGGATGGTATAGATGGAAAGAGGACAAAAAATTAGACAAGTTTGCCTTTTGAACGAAGTCAATCGGACAAACAGAGTGCAAATGGTAGCCCCGGGAAGAGAAGGGATTAATCAGAGAAATAAAAGGGTAAATAAAAGGTAAAAAATACCTTTTAAAAGTTAATATAAGGTAATTTTAAAAATTACCTCACCTCATTTGCACTGTAGCAGTTGAGAGAAGAAGAGAAAGAACGAGGAGAAAAACGTGAAAATGCCGGGAGATAATGACACCGAGATTGTCCACCGGATAGATGAGGTTCGACGGGCGTACCAACAGCAAGAGGGGCCCCGCCAGGTAAGTGACAAAACCACCCATGCATTAAATTGAAATTTTAACGCATTGTCAAATACATTACTAAAAAAGTAAAATATGAGTTTTGTGGACGGGAAAAAAGCAAAAAATGGGTAGAAGATAGAATTTAAAAATAGTTAATTTTTAAAAAAAAATGAACGTTTTGGTAAAATAGGCCACCAAAGGGCGAATACGCCCTGAGGGCCGGGGCGGAGCCACTCGCCGCGGGGCGAATTCGCCCCCTGGCTGGGGCGGAGTCGCCCCAATGCTGG
>CM021104.1:685141502-685275623 GCA_007115665.2 Sequoiadendron giganteum | reverse complement strand
CAGGGTCGCCCCTCTACAGAAAATAGTCAGAAATAGCCTAAAAAGGCAGGGTCGCCCCTGTACAAAAAATAGTCAGAAATAGCCTAAAAGGGCAGGGTCTCCCCTCTGCAGAAAATAGTCAGAAATAGCCTAAAAGGGCAGGGTCACCCCTCTGTAGAAAACAGTCGAAAACAGAGGGCAAGGTCACCCCTCTGTAGAAAACAGTCAAAAACAAAGGGCAAGGTCGCCCCTTTGAAGAAAATAGTCAGAAACAGAGGGCAAGGTCGCCCCTCTGCGGCGTCCGAGAGGGCAAGTTCACCTCCCTGCGACCTGAATCTACAAACAAGCAAACAACAAAAAAATGTGAAATAAAGAGACCCCTATGTGGGTCCCACTGGGTGTGCCAGAAATGTGATCCTAATAAAATGTTGCTTCCTAAATGTGAGATGTTAAATAAGAAACTAATAGTGCAATAAAGAGAAACAACAAGATAATAGGGCACCTCAATGATTAGCCTAAGAAGATGAACGATATGAAAGCAAGATAAACAAATAAATTGCTGTTATACCTTCATGTTGTTGCTTCCTTGGTTGGCCCTTGATGTTGAAGTCTTGTGTGCTCCTTGGATGGCAATGAAAATGAAGTGGAGGCAAGATGAATTGATGCAATATGGATGCTAAAATAGATGAGAGATTGAATGGCAATTTTGCAAGAGTTTATTTGCAAAAGACTTGATCCCCTAAAATGAAGGAATTGAAGGGGTATTTATAGGCCAAATTGAATTCTCTAGAGAATTCAACGGTTGGGATTGATCCAACAAAGATCAAGATGAAGGGCTATGGTGAGTTGAGGACTCACAAGCCCTCACATCTTGACATGTGGAAGGTGAGATGTCCTAAGGTGGAGTGATGTGGAAATGAGGTGGAAGAGAAGGACAAGAGGTGGAAGGGAAGTACATGAGGTGGATGAAGGACAAGTACCTTTGAGGTACCTTGGGGAATGAGAAGATTTCCTCAAAAAGGAACTTCTTGTCCCCAAATGAGGATGAAAGAGACTTTTGAGGAATTTTAGAATTCCTCAAAAATCTCCATGGGAAAAGGGGAAATGTGTGGGAAGAATAAATGTAAATTAAAAATTTACATTTAATGGAAGATTCATTGGATAAAAGGAGATCTCCAAAAAGCTGGAGATTTGTCACATGTGGGAGATGTGACAAGTCCAAGGTTCTAGAAGCCCTTGGCACATGTGAAGTGACAAGGCAAGGCTTCTAGAATCTTGCATGGGGATGGGAAAGACCTTGGAAGGACAAAAGTGAATTAAAAATTCACATGGGGAAGAGAGGATCCTTGGTTGAATAAATGTGAATTAAAAATTCACATGGGGAAGGGAGTCCATACCAAAAATGGTAAGTGGGAAGGTTGACCAGAAAAGGTAAGCCAAAAGTGGCTAATGATTCTGATTAAGGTTGTGCAAACACCTGATTAAGCTAATTAATGATGGATTAGAGGCAAGTGGGAGATTATGGAGGATGTGACACTTAATCAAGATTAAGTGGTGCACATCCTAATCATAGATTAATTAATTTAATCTAGATTAGAAGAGGGTTATGGAGAATGTGACAAGGAGAGAGAAAAAAAGAGAATTAAAAATTGATTTTAATTCAAATGGATTAAATGACTAAATTAAATAATTTGTCATGTTTATTTAATTTAGAGAAGACAAGGGGGTAAGGTAAAGTATTTAATTTATTTAATTAGATACTTTAGGAACCTTAGGCAGAAAATTAAATAATGATTAAATAAATTATTTGATCACTATTAATGAAATAGATGAATAAAGTAGATGATTTTGATCATATGAGAGTGATCAAATTTGGATGTCTACAGATAGCACACATGATGTTGTTGATCATGAGGTGAGTGATGAGGACTCAACCTCTTACTATAGTGTAGATTTGGGTGGAAACGACGAGTCACAGGGGTATCATCATCTGACGGGGCTGTTGAGGGTTAGTGATAATATGATTGTTACAGCCTTGGAGCATTTTGATGTTGCTCGACAGATGTTGGCAACCTATGGTTGGAGTACTCTTATGTCAGATGAGCACGGTGACAACAGTCTTTCCCTTGGAGAGTTCCATACACTACGTGAAGCTATTGGATTAATGAAACATAATTATTTGAAGTTACTTGCTGATAGGAACTATCTTCTCGAGTGGGATGGTATTTGCTATGATGCACTGAAGGGAAAAGAAGAGGAAGTTGACAAGCTCACTCATGAGCTTGAGGTGACTATGGACTCATTGCACAGCGCCTAGTTGACCCTTCGGGAGTCAAGGTCACGGTTGGAGGAGCTTACCGTGGAGTTCAGTTTGGCACAGTCTCCACCAGCTGCAATTACAGTACAGTTTCCTATAGTGGCAGTTGGTTATGATTTGACGTCTACGGGTTGTAGTGAGGATGTGGTAACATCCATCCTGGATACAAGGGCAATTGATTCAGTTGAGCTAAGTACTTTGACTGAGAGCAGCAGAAAACCACATGTTACATTAGGCACTCAGGTGGTCAGGACTATGACAGATGACGCAGGTTCGATAGTTGATAGCTCTTGTGTGGTTGTGGGGGATTCTCTAGAGAGTTGTGTGTTAGTACACGAGGGTACTCCATCATCTTCACAGGGGACTCGCAAAGTATCATTGGGTTGGGAGTATGGCTCTCATGTTGATTTGTTTCCCTCTCTTGGAAGCAAATCTAATGCATCATCCCATGCAATTGATTTTGGATGTCAACTTGTTGCGACTCAGAGTCGGAGTGATCAGCTGCAGGTTCTTGAGGATAAGGTTGATTCAATCTTACATCGTTTTGACTATAGGAGTTTGGGGCTATCTCCTGATTCCAGTATTGCTAGTGATGAGCCATTGACCGAGGTGGGAGTGTTTTATCGCAACTACATAGTGTGGAGTGCTCATCACTTCTCTTTTGATCCACACCCAAAGGACTTGTTGATGCATCGATGTGGATTGGCTCCAGGGTTATACCATCCGTTGTGGGATGGGAGTTTGCCATCTTCAGAGTACGGGGTTAGAGGCTGCAAGTACCTGACTCAGTTGTTTGCAGAGGATTACTTGCAAGGTCAGCAGTTAGTTATCCACCATGCTAATATGTATCCGACAAGGGTTGCTACTTTAATGTCACAGGGATTACATTCAAGTACAGTGTTACAGAGTGACTGTGATGTCAATTGGCATGATGGCTGGGTTAGTTATCGCATCCATGGGTGTTCAATGGAGGACAAAGAGAGATTTGGCATAGCGGATGCTTCTAGATATTCTTATCTCTGCATGATAGATGGATGTGAGCTCAGATTGTTATGGGATCCAGGTGGTAACAAGTTTAGTACTGAATACTGGATGGGTCCCTTTGGGTTACTTCACCACTCATTGCATGATGAAGTTGGGGGCAGTAGAGCGCAGCGTAAGTCGGAGGAAGGTAAACACAACAAACCTTCATTTTGGGTTTGGGATCTAGGAATATTTAGCGCAGTTGCATTTATGCTGGTGCTTCTGGAGTTAGTTAGTGATACATGGGACATTTTTCTGTTCTTCTTTTCGGCCTTTTGAGGAGTGAGGTTTCTTTGCAATAGAGATTGCTTGGGGACAAGCAATTTCAGGGAGGACGGGCTGTAATGTCCCCTTTTTCACAAGCATCAAAGTTGGGGGATTAGCCTATTTTCCTGTGTTACACCCCGATTGTATAGCTACTATTACATAGGGCAATTGAGTGTATTGTGTGAATCTTTGATATGAATAAAACGTGTTTTGTTATCAAAATGAATGTTCTCTATTTTAATGACTGTCTCATTTGGTTGATACTTCTATTGATTTTATGTTGCATGCAAAGTATTGAATTGAGAATATTCTAACTTAGACGTTTTGTATACTGTTGATGTTATAAACAAGTAACTGCCGAGATTGTATGTCTATGGATGCAGGAACAAGAACTATTCCTCCAGGCGGAGGGGAGACATCACTCGGGAGAGGGGCTTGGTCGAGTAACCGATAAAGTTGATCAAGTTGAGCATACACACACTTCACTGAGGGATTTAGGAACTAAGTCAGATTAAGTTGTCATGATAAGTCATCCTTAGGCTTAGGAGTTTCTGATTACTTCTTTATGCTATTTGAGTGGTGTTCCTTGATTGACTGACTTACTGTTCTGTAAACCTCGTATGTGAAATGTGAACTGATAAGTTACTGATGCCTGGAATTTACAGTTAAATGTATATATACGTGTTTGTGCAATTACGTCTATTAGAGGTGCTCTAACTGGCCTATAATAACGTAATTGGAGATTTGAAAATAAACATGTATAGATATATTTAAGTGTAAATTGGGTAAGTTTATTAATATATTTAATATCGATATTATTATAGTTTTACCAATAATATATTAATATATCTAATGTAATATTCGAATATTATATAGATATATTTATATATTTAAAGAAAGGTAAGTTAAAAACTATAATAATATTATATTAAATATAATACAAAATATATTAATACATTTTAATAAGAATATTAAAAATAACTAAACCTTTGGAAAAGATTTGATATAGACTATAATCTTTGGTATTTAGTTTACATTTAACATATAAAGATATAATGGTAATTATTTATTTACCTTTGGAAAATAATGGCATAATCCTTGGTAATTACTTTGCAAAGGAAATTCGAAATATTTAAGACTTGGAAAATGCATTGAAAGTATTAAAAGGTAAGGAATTTCGAAATTTAAAAGACCATTGGAAATTTATAAAAATTATTGAAGGAAATGTAAATATGAACTATAGACTATTGAAAGACTTTAAATGAAATAAAAGAAATATTTGAAAAATCACGGATTTCTTCCCGTGAAGAAATCGCGCGACTGTGTTAAGCTAAAAATGGGGAGAAATGGCAGCAATTGCAGATCCGCGCCCAGCTCTCACAATGTAGACTTGGTCTCAGATGTTAAGGCGCCACCACTGTGGACGCGTGGGTAAATAGAAGATAAAAATGACTGCGAAAAACCCTTGACATTTTCAAACTGAAACTAAAAACGCCATTTGTGCTGCAGTCCGCCATTTTTGAAGGCAAGTTGAATGTTTAACCTGTACGTGGTTGCTTCACGAAATTAGCATGTGATATGTTGAAACATTCTTGGGAAAATATGTTGAATCATCAACTCTTTTGCTGTGTGTTTGGCTATTCGACTGCCACAACAGATTTTGACATTTTCAAAGGAAGAGGTGTCGAATTCTCATGCCTACAAAGTAGTAAGCATGAGAATTCGAAACCTATAAATAGGTTCACTCTCATTGTTGAAAACACTCATTCACTCACTCTCCTTTGCATTGGAAAATTCGAAATTCAGTGCTGTGGTATTTTCTGTGTGTTAAATTTCTACTTTGTTGTTGAAATTCTGTGAAAAGCTTAATCCATCATCACTGTAATTGCATTTTCAGTAGACTGTAAACCATTTACCAGTTTGTGAGAAGCCATTACCATTTTGTGAGAAGCCATTACCATTTTGTGGAAGCCATTCGCAATTTGAGACTGTATTGCTGAGAGCAACTTTTCCTCATAATTGCATCTACCTGAAAGTAGTATTTGCTTAAGCTGAGAGAAGGCTGCGAAGGACAGTGGAACAAGGACTGAAGCTACCAATCAAGCTCATACGCAAAAGGAAATCAGGCATGAGAAATATCTTGTTAGAATTTCTGTCATTGATTTTTAAAAATAAGTTGTTAGTTTGCTTGAATATGCCTTGCTTTATGCTGTAGTTTGAAAGGAAAAATAATAGGAAACCTCTATGTTTCTATGAAATTGTTGAATTGGGGAATAGTTTAATTTCCTTAGAAAAGGCTATTGAATTTAAGAGATAGCTTAAGAGCTTGTTGAATTGGGGAATAGTTTAATTTCCTTAGAAAAAGCTTATTGAATTGGAAATAGCTTAAAAGCTTGTTGAAATGAATTAGTTTGAATTCATAGGAGAATTTGAAAAGGAATAACATAAAAAGGGAAATGTTTGATTACTTCTTAGTAAAAGTACCTTATGTTTTGTATTGCTTGAATACTGCTTGAACTCCTTAAATAAAGGAAAGGGACTAGTTATTAATACTAGGACGAGGGTGGATTCAGTACCAAGGTAGTCTAAAGCTTTAGAGTTAAATAGGTTAACCAGAGAAAGCTATGTACTCCATGGATAAAGATTTCCATGTTAGGAAGTACCAGAGGGACCCCTTGTTGACTGTACTCCATTTCCTGTTTAAGTAGTTGAAGTAGGAAGTCTAGGGTGATTGACTACCCACTGAAGGACTCAACCTACGCGTAGGATAAGGCAGCCTTAAGTCAAACCAAACCTGACTTAGTGCAAGTGATAGATGACCGTCAGTATAAGTACTGCCGAAATGCTTTGGCCAAAGTAGTGTAGTATACCTAACGTCCACTTAGACTGTGAGACGAATTACACTGTCAGTTCACAGTAATCCAGGTTACATGCTAGATTGAGATTGTGAGGACACAAGGATTTAGTTATGTAGGATTACACACTATGCTCAGTTGGTCATACAGAACCGGTTACCCAACCAATCTCCTCGAAGAAGGGAGGGCCGTCTACTTAATAGTAAACGTGCGGGGGACCGCAATATAAGTCCGTGGTTGGTGGAAAAGCACCTGAGTGATGTTTCCCCTCCACCTTTGACTTCTGATGAACCAAAGTTTGAAAGGGAAGATCCTGGACAGTCTTATTCCTATTTGCTCAAAAGCTTCCGAGCTATGTTTGAAACTTGTAAGATTCTTACCTTGTTTTTTAATTGAAAATAAAAGTAATGATGAAAGCGTACTCTGTTATTTACTTGGAAAATAGAACAATGATAAATCGTGTCATTTATTTCTTTATGATGAAATGTTCAACTAGAATGAAAAGAAAAGTTATTTACTTTGTCATTTAATTGTATTTCCTTGTATCTTATTAGTGAAAGTAGAAAATTTTTTGTTTACCCGGATTTTGGGGTCGTTACATCCTGACCCTCATATGCTAATAGTTCTGGATAGAGGGTTTCTTGGACGGGCACTTGGTCGTCAAATCTCAGTGTTGACCTCTAGAGTATGGTGGCGAGGTGAATTGTTGCGTTTGGCATGATACTTGTGCTTAAATTTATGATACTCACCTTTAATTTCACCATCCTCGGCCTAGGGACCATGTGTTTTTAAAAAGAAGGGGTCAGTTTATATTTTTCAGTTACTATTCATTCATAAAGTGAAAAAAGAAATAACTTAAGTGAATAGTGCTCACTTTTATGAATAGTGTTTTTTAATGCAAAAACTTATAAATAGAAGGACAATTTCGACCCTCTTCATGGATGAATGATTATAGCTTGAAGAAACTTGGAAGTGTTGCTTTGGAAGAAGAAGGAGACTACGGTTTCCTGATTTCTTGCAGTGGGTGAGCCTGGTGGGGCTTGGTTCTTCGTTTGGAGCTGCTTGAGGGTGTGAAACACCACCTTAAAGTTGCTGATCAGTTTTCGGTGGCTTTTTTTGGAGACACAAGTGTTGTTTGCAATTTATTTGAGCCATTTTCAAAGGGGTTTGAACTGCCGTAGACTCCATTCACATTTGCACGAGAGTTGTTCGCTTGTGGAGCATTTTGGGACTGTTTTTTGGAAGCTACAGCCAGCTACATTTCTTGAGGGTTTTAATCAGCACATATTAAAAGAAACGCCTCTTCTAAGAGGCTGCTATCTTTCCTAAAGGGGGCGCCCTTATCTTAGAAGGCTTGCCAATCCAGATTTTGGTGGGAGAAGTTCGTCTTCCAAAAATTGTATGCACTTCTTTGGGGGCGGGTACTGTAGCAAGTCACTATTCACAGTAATGTTTGGCTGTAAGTTAAAGTATGGTTTATGAAATACTTAGTTTCAAATCTGATGAAAACTATATGTTGTAAGCATGTTATTTTGTAATGAAGAAATTATATTTGGCCTCTAAATTGAGCAATGTACTCAAGTTGTTTTAGTAGCTTAGATTATTTGAAGCTTTCATTGTATACATATGCTCTTTAGTACCATTTTAGTGTTATTAGCAAACAAACTCATAAGCACAAAAAGAGATTAAACCAAAACAAAATCAGATCTACGAAACTCCGTGGAAAACAGATCAGCAAAGTGTCGGTACACTACAAGCAACAAATATGTAACAGCATTTTGTGGTTCCAACATCAGAATCAGTTTAGCAATGTGCTACCCAAGTTCCCTTATAACATGAAATCTGTACGCACCAAGTAAGTTCTGACAAAACAAAGTTGCAGATTCAATTCATGTTTGCTAGATAAGATTGTGCCTGCTGAAGAAGCATCACATCCCCGATAAAGCCTACCATGTGTGGATAATGCTCCACTAGGCATTATAAATCAAGTATCAAAAAAGTAAAGGCCCCCAAGCATGGTTACACAGAGAGAGAACTGAAATGTAGGATATAAGGTCTGGCTCTACACCTTCCTGTTGCATTTGTTTGAACATTTGATGGCCTCCTTTTCATGGTCATGTTTAGCAAACTCAGTAAGCATTGTATTTCATGACATAAAGTATTGAGCAATTTCTTCCACATTTGGAGTACATACAAGCAAGAATGTTTCCCGCAAATATATATGAATGGAATCCAGATTTTAAGCATGTAGGTAGGGACTATTTTGGCCAATCCCAGTATAGTCAAATTGACATATGCACTTACTGTAGATGCAAAGGTGAACTCATTAAACTTCACCTGCTAAGAAGTAACTGCAAACATTAAAATCTAGAGAGAAAGTGAAATAAAATCTTGCATTTCAATGCATCTGAAGTGCACAGTATACAATATTCATCCAGCCATAATTTTTCTTTGCAACTATGAAGATAACAAAGATATCAATACATAATCACAGAACTGTGAATATGCCATGTTAATTCCCAATATATTGTCTCCTCTTGTCACACTACTTTTGAACATGTGCTTAGAATGTAACAGAAGAAGGTCCACCAGGGGATATGACGTTTGTCTTCAGAATATTTTAGTCCATACATGCCAAGTGTAAAGTCTGAGTATGCTCAGATGTAGTGGAAGATTGGGAAATAGCTACCTAAAATTTGAGATTGTTTGTAGATGAACCATTCTACTTTCTATCACATACATCAAGAGATACTAAAATTAGTAAGTGAATAATTAAGGCTACCAAAAAGGAGTTAAAAATATTAATTCCATTTGGATGCATTCAAAGATCATGCATGAGCCAGTAATCTATTCTAAATCAAGAAATAATTACAATATAATAACCAACAGAAATAATAGTATCTTGTCATTAGGTTCATCCTATGAAATAGGTACATGAATTCTAGACATTATTGGATGTTCATTGAAAGATAATACTGACACAAAATGCAAATATTTTATAAGGTCTTAATTTACAACAGTGTCTCCCGTAGGCTTCTCAAAAGAATAATTTACCCACAAGTTCTTAAGAGCAAATCCAAGAGTATCTCAAATTGAAAATCTCTTTTAAAAAAGAGGGAAAATGATTCAAATAGGCATTTTAAATAAATTTGCATTTGCTCAAAAAGATTAGCATTTGGTGAAAAACATTGACCAACAAAAAGGACAAACAAATTATGTAAATTAAAACAGATCAAGGCCATGGCATAAAACTAAATCATTGCAATCCATACATAGAAAACAGTAGAAATGAGGGGGCTATTACTTAATATTCACGTCTATCAGAAATTTGATTAAACATTATTTCAAACTCAATAAAATTTAGATGTAATTCATGTCAATATCTTTGTTGCTAGAATGGTCGGTTTCAAAAGAGGTGCCAATTCTCCAGTTGATGTTACTGAAGTAGATATGTCAGTTCTACTTGCATTTTAAAAGAGAGGTACCCTGAGCAGCTGCTAATTTGTCCATGCTAAGACTATTGTAATTTTGTTGACTTACAATATTGCGTACTTTAACAATAAAAGGAAAACAATCTTGGACATGTTGGCAAACTGCTGCAAACAACTTATCTTTATTCATCTGAACTAAACTAGAGTAGAGAGCTTTCAATCTGAGTTTGCAAAGGAGTCCACTATGGTTATGATTAGTTGTCATTTCAAAAACACATTAAATAGATAATTTATGTTTTCTTTTGATTTTCATTAAACCCGTCTATTACTATTTCCAATAATAAAAAATAGCACAGGTTCATTATCGTTACAAGTACCATAGGTTCATCAAGAGTAACACAGGTTCAAAGTTACATACCATAGATATTTATGACATTTCTTCCACTGAATCAGTAATGTTGATTTTCCTAGTAACTAATAAGCTAATTAAAATCGTCATGGCAAGCAATTTTGAACTATTTTTAACATTTCTAATTTTAAAAATGTTATAACAATGCAAGAAATTACATGTGGATCGATTGGTCACCTGGATGTCCATTGCTTCCTCAGTAATATCATGGTCCTCTCCCCGCAACTTTTGAAGAGAAACATAGAGTTGATCTTTCAATCCAGCTTTTGCCTAAAAGTAATCGGAAAATAATATTAAGATAGTTAGAAGAGTTAAAAATGCTAGAAGAGAAGATTTAGAATCAGAATTTATGGAACAACTATGAAAATGAGTTTTCATACCAGCCATCGAGGAGTTTCTGGAATAAAGAATAACCCAATTACCATTGATACCCCCGGTATAGCACCTGGTACAGAATAGATTAAAAAAATGTAATTATTCCTAGTCCTAAGAAAAACAATCAGGAAGATTTTGCATGAGAAGAACAGAAGGAGAATTATCTCTTCCATTAAAACAATGTTGTATAGCTCTTCAGATTAAGCACTCAAGATTGGAATTGAGCGTGATGTTTCAAAATATTCTTAGAGATATACAATTTCTTTTCTTAATCTAATAGATTCTTTTGTTTGAAAATAAAGATGTTCGTTGGAGATTCCACCAAGGTGGTTGTAAAGACTATTTGAGGGGATCCCTACATTATACAAAATATAATGAACAGTTTCTGGCTTAATGGAGCATTTGCCATGTGGATGACTTAAATATGGGCTGCAGGGACATCAGCAGTATGTAATGATCTTGCTTAGGATTTGCCCAGTGGGTATGATTTGTACGGCAGATTGCTTCTTTCAGAAAGCCATTCCCGTCCAAGAAATGCTCCATCATATAAAACAGGGAAACATTTTGCATCTGTAAAACATATCTAATGATAACTGCAAGCATCTGAATCCATTCACCACATTAACATATTAAGGAGCTCATCTCAATGTTCAATTCTAGGCAGCACAACGTTGTCATTCTCATACACACATTTAATTTCTGTTGCACAGGTAGTTTCAAACTTTGTGGTATGAAAAGCGACACCACGTTAAATGCCATGCAGAAACATATCAATAAGCTTGAAACAAGATACAAAAACTTTTTGACTTCTATTGCTCTAATTCAATTATGAAAACCATTATTGCAAAATAAATCATAGACCATATTATCCCTGATTTTATCAGTCTTTGTGCACTTAGTTGCCAAAAAGTTTAGTTATTTAATTCCCTAAAAATAGTCTAGTGTTCACAGGGAGCTTTTCCCCCCTAAAAATCCTGACATTTCTGAGATAGGGACATCCTCAAGACTTGGGGATGGGGACCAAACATCTCCCTGATGTCCCTGCACCACCACCTGTAGGTGGGTGGGTGGGGTGGCATCCCCAAGACTTCCCTGCAGATCAAGGGACATTTCCCCCTAAAAATAATGATGTGGAGAATCCAGACATCCCTATATCATCTCAAGGGTACCTGTTCATCCCTCAACCATCCCAAGGATGGCTTGGAATCCCCTCACATGAACAAACCACTGAATTAATTTTTTGAAACGCTTTAAAGAAAATGTGATTTCTTGTACAATTTTTGTGACTGATTTTCAAGTACTATATTATATTTGCACCGCCATCCCCTTGCCATTCCCCCACCATTCGAAAATTTTGGTCCATAATCCCCTGTCCCCCATTCTAAAACTCCATGGAACATAGAAAACTACTAAAAGGTTGAACAAATGTTTTTGACATTGATGCTGTTGCATCTAGAGTCTCAAGTGAGATAAAAACAATTCTTCTTTTAAAAGTATTCTTATCCAGTAGGTATCTGTTCCATAATCGATCCATTTGATTCAACCACCCAGATATTAGTGGGCCTGATGTTAAGCAAGTAGATGGCCTCTACACTAGCAACTTTTTGAAATTACTTAATGTGCAAAGAAAGTTGTAGTAAACATAGTCTGTGTTATTTTGTTGCTAGTATTACAATCTATTCCATTTCTTAGAGTCTAGTTTCTCATATAAAATTCATTTATGCTCATACATTTGCAAAGATTTGGCCTATAAACCATACTTACCCTACCACAGATTGAATGGAACACAAAAATCCCAAACAATGTACTTCTAAATAATAATAAAATAATAAAATTTAAAAATTGACTCAAAGAACCTTTTGAAATAAAATTGTCTTCCTCACAACATTATATTCATCTTACTTTGCCATGTCAAAGCCAAACAACTCCTTGACTCTGTTATGACTCCAACTCATCATGTGCAATACAAGTATATCTATTACCCCCATCTTGGCCAAGCAAGTAAGAGTCTAGCCATGACCTCTCCATCAGAGTCAAATAATCCAGAAGAAAACAATAAAAGGATTGTCAGGCCTTGACTGCATGAATTGGGTGAAGGGGCATGTTGTTTCCTTTCTGTTTAATCAAATTCCAAGTTACCATACACACAATGGCTCTTAGTAAGTTTTGATTGGTTCTTAATCCTTATCCATGGGCTCAACCAATCAAATAAACTTTGCCAGATGTTCACATGCAGCCACAATCTCCTTAATTGATTCCAAAAAGTAGTCTATAAACAAGTTGGGCAGGTTGAAACCCATTGAGTCTCAAGTTACATGGCGAACGAATCCATCATTCAAAAACAATGATTACTTTTTATGCAAGCATTTGGTAGTGAACCAATTGAAGAGAAATTTAACTTGCCTGAAAACTAGCCATAGTAGGCTACATCAACTCTATGTTCTCCATGTACCATCTGATGAAGCTACGAATTTTCCCACACTTTCAAAATGTATGGATCTTTAATGCTCAACAAGTTCCATAACATACAGCAACAATCTCCTTAACTAAGTCCAATAAGTAATTTGTAAACAAGTTGGGTAGGTTACATCGCACCAAGTCTTATGTTGTATAGTGAATGAATTCACCTTTTTAAAACAAGGATTATTTTTTAGCAAACATTTGATAATGAACTGATTGAAGAGAATTTGAACTTGTTTAGAAACTAGCCATAGTAGGCATCATATGCAACTACCAACTGAGCTATGAGTATCAAGTCCTTCGGCTTGCGTTCTGCTATAGATATCTCAAGCTGTTGGATCCTCTGACGAAGATCATGTGCCTCATACCTCAACTGATATAGCTTAGTGAGGAGGTACCTGCCTACAACAATGAAGTCTTCAATCTAGTTGTCTAAGAGCTTCCATGATTGACTAAATGACCAAGTCTCTGCTGATCTATAGGTGTCTCTCGAAGTTGTGGGAGCATAGGTGCTTGTCCTGCATTTCCATGAAGAAGATCCGAGATGTATTGTCGGAGCTGCCTAATCTCAGCCTTGAGGGCTGCCTTATCTTCTCCGTCCTTCATGACATGCCCTTCAAGATTGCTTGCGACAACCTTGAAAAGGCTCACGTCCATGTGTCGAGTGCTCCTACCAAGATTTGCTTTGACGAAGGTGAAATTACCAACTTCAACTTCATCCAGGCTCTTGCCCTCTAGTGGTGTAGCAACTTCAACAACGATCTCTGCTTTAGGAGTCTTCTCAATATGCACCTACTTCTTGACTCTCTTGTTCGACCTATCCTAATAAGGATCGCCAAACTCAGATAAATCAGGCTAATATGAAGGCCTACACCTCTGTCTTCCCAAAGACCTCTCAAGCCAACACAAATGATCAATGTTATCCTCTCGAGGAGAAACTGCTCTTGTTGTGTTAACCACTGGTGGATCAACTGGAATGGAAGTCTTATGAACTAGCGATTCTAGCTCTAAGTCAATATCAATAGGAGACGACCATGTAGAAAATGGTGGACCAGGAATGATGAATCGGCCTCAGCTTGCACCACTGACTCTACTAGGACTTTTGGTGCTTTCTCAACCTGCTTCCGCTTAGTGATGTTTTTCCCCTTTGAGTTCCCACTAACTTTGACACCTTCAGGTGGCTTCAAGATAACTTTAACTCAAGGCCTCGACCTAGAAGTAGAAGGTAGTGAATAAAACCCTATTGGCGGCTCTGAAACTGGAACTATCCTTCGCTTTCTCTTGCTCTCCAAGAATTACATGCTTGTCTTAATAACTGATCTCGACAAGTCCTCAATTGAAGTATTCTCCTTGGCATACCAATCTGGTTGTTGATGTGGCAGGTGAGCAACTTGTTCTTTGACGAATGAACTAAGAAGTACCTCTTTGTCATCATCTAATAAACCCTCAACATCTTCTGATAGGAAATCAACAAGCTATGGAAGAGTAAGTCTGCAGTAATGACGTCGGCACACTTCAAATTCATCTTTGTAGTTGACCCAAAAGTCCTCAAGCACTGCCCTGTGTGAATTGCTTTGCTCCAACCGTGCTAAGTAATGACCGAAAGGATCATAGGTACGCCTCTGAGTGAGATACTTGAGATGGAGTTTTTCTAACTCGTTCCTTAACTTGCAATCAACAACAGTCTTGCATTTTATATACCCAATTCAAATGGAAAGGTGAATGTCGGCTTGTGTCAATTGCGAAGAAAAGAGTGAACTTCTTGAGCTTGTCTCAGAAATTCCATGAATAGGACCTTGTTTGACGGGTACTTCAGTAGCATCAGAGGTTCTTCGGTGTAACCATACACTCGGATATATGTGAAAGTGGGAAACTGGATAAACCAATCCACCCAACTCTCCATTGTTGATTTGGCCTCTGGTGAGATCCTGATGTGCATCACATTATCGAGGTCTCTAACTGTCTTCATGAGAAAATGATCATTCACCACCTTGAATTCATGTTCAACCTTCGAGAACTCCAATTGTGAGTAATATTCATGAACACACTGAACGCCAAGAGTCCCATTAGTCTTCAAAGTTCTAAAATTGCCCTGAAATGCAATTAAATAGACCAGAAAAGACACCATGTGAAACTCATGGATTTTGATGAATTATGTGATTTGTTGGTGAAGACACTCGTTGATCAGCATTGCCCAGTCAAAGTTTTCCTTGTTGTCGATAATCCGGGAGATAACATAGAACATCCACGGTCAAAAAATATGTTCTTTCTCCTGACCCGTAACCCGGTTGAGCAAAGTTATTAAGATAGCAATCTCATCCTGAAATATACCGGCCAATTTTTTCAATTTTTCCACAACTCAATTCACCCGTTAACGTTAATGAAAAACTCAATCCAACTGAAGGGAACCCTTTCCTCTGATCAACCCAGATCCCAATGCGGGCAAGGTTGAGAGGATACTCGAAAGGGGATCGTTAGCATAACTAAAACTTGCTTAAGAGTAATAGAAAGGAAATACAATCACTCAACCACTTATTAAGCGGGAAGACTGAAACAGAAGTACATTACTGAAAGTAAGATGCAACTCGACCACTTATTCAGCGGGAGCATGTTGACGGCTCAGCCGATCAGCAGAATGAAGAGATAATGCATTACAATAAGCAAATAGGCGGCAAGCCGGCCTCTTCCACTTGTTCAGTGGGGAATGCAAGAATTAGAACCTGAGCTACAAATTGAAAGGATGCCAGTCTCTTCCACAATTGTGGGAAATGGCACACAACTAAGAATGCTGACAGTACTACTGTTCAACTTACAATATGATAGAGTTGCTTGTCATCAAGAACAAGTATATGATGCTGCAATAAAATGGAGAGACTCTCCCATACCTATCTTGACCTCCCAAACTCAAATCCCAGCTTACAAACCCAAATTTAACAATTTGATTATGACAAACCTGCACTGGAAATACATGACCAGCAACACAGAATTTCACTAGAATATTGATAACTCTCTCAAAACTCACTCAAATCTCATGAGATAAAATGCAACACATTCTAAAACTGATGGCGCCCAAGATCGAACCACAAAACCAACCCAAATGCTCCATATTTATTTGGCACGTAAAACAAGGCACTTCTAGAATGGTACAGCCCTCAAGAAGGGGCGATTTTGCTCTATAAAATCAGAAACATGGAAATAAAATCTAAGAATTGGTGGAAGGGGTCGCCTCAACCAGCCAAATACATCCCTCAACTACCCATAAGCAAAATAAAATCACTCTCAAACAAATAAGCAAAAACCCAATTCAGCCACAGTCAATACAGCAACTGTAAAATTCGACTGAAATACAAGAACTCAATTGCAAAATGCAAGACAACTCTAAATTAACCTATTCTCAACTAATTGCTATCTCTCAAGCAAGAAGTTAAGCCAGCTAGGAGGTGTGCATCCCTCGAAGCAACTCTGACACCATTCCGGCAACATAACAATACTGAAGACTGAAGATGATGAATGAAGACCCAACACTCCCCTTTTATAATTTTAGCCAAGCATCTCTAGAACCTTCCAGAAGGTGCACGCCACTCAAGGAGTCAACCTAATTCGATGTTGACTCATGACCCTCAAGTGGCATCCCATTTTCCAAGGCATTTTCATACTTTTTAAACATTTTAATACCTCCTCATATTGGCGTCCCTTTTCTCTCCAAGTTGACTTTAATAAAATGGTAAATATTTCACTTACCTCCTGATGAGGCGTCCACCCATAAAAGTTCCCTTAAAACAACTTAAGTCATAAAGCTAGACCAAGGGGTTATAATTAAAATAAAACATTATTTTAATTAAAATAACTTATCTCTCCAGAAACTGCATCCAAGAGCTGATTCCAATACTACCAACTGAACTGTTTGATTTCTGATTTGTCTTGTGATGAGTCGTAGTGCTTAATGCAAGCAATCACAAACTCGAGATCAAATACTGTAATAGGAATAAATGTTGCTGCCAGCAACATGGAATGCTCAAGATTTCTGATTTTCGTGTCGCTAGTGCCTTCCAATGTGCTCAGATTGACCACTGGATATATGTGACCCAAGTCTATATCGGATGTTTTGAAAAAGTCGTGAACCAAGACCAATTTGGCCTTGTAATCTATGGGGTTGAGTTGCATTTTGAAAATCTGGATTTTTTACTGTAAAGTCGGATATGTTCGGACAACTTTTAGAAAAAGCTAAAAAAAACTCTAGGATAGGCCAAAAATAGCCGGTTGACGCAAAAAAAATTGGAAATTTTCTAAAACATGGGTTTTGTAGAGAATTGAATTCTAAGCAAACCTAGATCATTAGAAATTTGAAAAGATGAGTTTTAGCAAGGCATGCAAAAGGTTTTCAGTCGAGAACTGCAGTGGCTGTAGGGGCTCTGGGGCAATTTTCTCAAGAAAATCTGAAACATGGCTTTTGTAGGTAATGGAATTCTAAGCCAACCCAGATGATTCGATTTTGGAAAAATTGAGTTCTTGGCCCACATGCAAAGAAATTTTCAGAAAAAAGCATAGTGTTTCAAAATGGAAGCAACGGGGCAATTTTCTCGAAAAAATCTAAGACATGGGTTTTGCTGCTGATGCTGACATATGTGAACCCAGATGATTTGTTTTTGAGAATTTCACCGTTTACTTTGACATGCGAGAGAAAACCTAAGACAAGAATAGAAGAATTTTGAGATAGAAAATAGAAGTTTATTGTTCTGTCTCTGAAAAAATCACCTATGCTTGAATTGGATTTGATTAAGTTTGCATGCACTCGAGAAATGAAGTCTAGCAAATGCTTCCTTTGAACAATCTGAACCTGGCACTATGAAGAACACTGAAATCCGACAACTATAGCACCTTCAGATCTTTATTTGCTCAAGAAAGACGTGTTTGCTCTCACCTGTAATGAAAAATAATGGACGCCTATGCCCTAATAAATAAAAATTCAACAAGAAAGGCGTCACAAATGCATGCATTTGTCTTAAAATGGCGCTAGCCTTCTGATTGGACCTCTAAAACCAACGCCTTGCTTCTAATTGGACCTCAAAACAGTTAATTGATTGAGAAATATGCCCTAATTAGGGCACCACCTCCATGCACTTCAGGTAACTACGCATGCAAAAATAAATCGCCCAATCACAAGAAAAAATGAAGTCTAGTTGAAGTCAACATGAAGAGTTTAACTGAAGACTTAATTCCAATTCACAACTTCCACCTTTATAGGGCGCCACTTCTCTTGAGTTCAAAAAGTCAAACTTTGACTTTAGGCATCACTTTCCAAATTAGCCAATTTTTCGAAAATTAAAATTTGCAAATGTCACCACCACCACATGGCTCCACACAATGTGGGAAATGTGTAAGAACTCAACTTGATTGAGGGCATGAAATGTGGTTTTTCTTTGCTCTATGTAGAAATGTGATGCAACTCTACTTACCAATGAATGTGTAATGTGATAAAGATTCATCTAGGTATGATGATGAATCCCTATGTATCATAATTCCCTACCTTAGATCCCAATGAAAGGAATGTTGGTGACAATATGTCTCCCTTCAATTGTTTGCATACATAGCATGCAAGGAATTAGAGGATAACTAAAGTGACATATGGTAAAGTAGTAAAATAATAAAAATCATCTAAGCGTGTAAGTATTGTAGACACCTAAAATTGACCATCATTATTACTTGATTATTTCCTATATAATTGATTGAATATAACCCTAATACTTCAACCAATTATCCAATTTTTATCCCATTATTTAGTTATTAATTAAATAATATTTTATATTTAATTAATAAAATCACTATTCGCCCTCACCTATTTCTAGCCTAAATCCTTTAATCACCCTTCTTCTATAGCCCACCTTAGGTAAAAAAAATTAAATATTTATTTACCTAAGTTCCACATCCTCATCCCAAAAATTAAACAAAAATACTATTTATTTAATTATCTATTTTATTCACTTTTCATTAAGTGGGTTAAAATCCATTAACCCCTTAACCCTCTTCTTGCAAATTGAAAATCCTAATTAAATTTCCTCAAAACCTCCACATTCTCCAAGGTACAAAGGAATGGGTCCTTTGTACACAAGGCATGGGCCTTTATACATGTGACATGGTCTTGGTACCATGTCACATTGGTCGAAGGAATTGCCCATCCTTCAAGGGTATTCCAAAGTACCCCTTCCATCTTGTCCACCCAATCTTCCCGAGGAGAATCTCCACCCTTGATTTTCTCCTCAATCCATCTCCCTCCATCTCCTCCAACCAAATGAAAACACTTGTCCTCCTCTCATCTTCTCATTAATCTCAACCATCATGGGCCATTGATCTCATCTTTTTATCTTAACCATCCAGTTTTATAGCCAAAAATCTATAAATTGGATGCCATCTCAAGTCATGTAATCAACATCTTCAAAAATGACCTTGTGTTGCTACTAAGAGCACTCATATATCAACATCCTTAAGCACGACCACCATGCCATGATTACAACAAGAGTTTATTTGGTGAGACCTTTTCTGTTTTCATAACGTTTTGTTAACTCTTATGCTTAATCATGAGTTTTGATTGTATTTTTGGTAGAATAGGTTAATATCAGTTTAGCTTATTTTTGTATGCTCAAAATTTCATGTACACAAGTTACATATAAAATCATAAATGAAATGAAATAATAAGATGTTTGTCATCATGTGACAAGTATGTCCCTTGCTCCCGCCCTATTTGTAATTGCTTCAAATGCCCTCCATTATTTACTTAGAGATTCAACCCTCTCTCCAACGGTGAAGGTCATACTGCTTCCAAACAAAAATGAATTGGTAAACATTCAATTTGCAAATGACACTGCAATCTTTCCTGAATTGGAAGAAAAAAACTTTGATGCTCTGATGAGCAGGCTGGACATCTTCTGCCAGGCCTCAGGTGCTAATATATCCTTTGCCAAATCAACCATACTGGGCTGGGATGAGGTACCTCCAATATGGGTTAAAAACTATGACTTCCAATGGGGAGGTCCGAGTAAACTTGTCAGGTGCTTGGGAATCCCCTTTGCAGTCAGCCCAAACCTAAAGGAGATGTGGCTTTGGATAAGTAGCAAGATAGAAAATAAAATTAAAAGTTGGAACAAACAACACCTCTCCTTGGCTGGCAGACTTCAAGTATGTCAAAAATTCCTCCCCTCCTACAGTATATACTTTGCCTCGGTTTGGTTTTTTAGCAGCTATCAAGTCAATGAAATTCAGAAAAGAATCAGAGGGTACCTCTAGTCAGATGGAAAGGGAAATAAGAAATCTCCCTCAATTAGGTGGGAGTGGTGCTGCTTGGCAAAGTCTCAAGGTGGGATTGGGCTAAAAGACCTAAGGATTCATGGGACTGCTCTTGCAGCAAAATGGATTGCCAGAGCCATGGAAGGGAATGAACCCTGGAAAGTCTTAGTAAGAAACAATATCAGCCTTGCAACTCCCAAAAGAGCCAAGTCTTGGAAAAAGTTGCCTCTCTATGATATTCTCTTGAGTAGTTATCCTATGGCCTTGGCTAGGTCAGCAGTTTTCAAGAGTCCCTGGAAAGCTTGGGAACAGATCAAAATCAAGGTTGCTTGCAAGTCCGATAACATATCCCTTGGGAATAATAAGAAGTGTCATTCCTCTTGCTTTGTCTAGTGGAATCTTTGGCATAACAACAATCCCTTAGCCCTATTGCAAGGCTGCTCTGCTAAGCGATGGAACCTGATGGGGGTTCAAACCTTCAATGATATCCTCGAAAATGGTATGCTCAAAAGCTGGGGTAACCTGGTCGCTGACTTTGGCATCCCCCCCTCCAGTTCTAGGACTTTCAATACCCTCGCTGAAGCCTGCAAACTGGTTGTTTCCCCCCCAAGAACCCCGTGGACCTCAACATTACTAATGACTTCATTTGGAAAGATGGCACTAAGCTTACCGCCCTCAAAACCAAGCAGATCTATAAAGATCTGACCAGTTCAAATTATGTTGTCCTTCATGTTAATCATATTTGGGGTGTTGATCTCACTGATATTATGTTGGCTAAAGTTTTGATTCTAATTGGCACTTCATTAAAGAGCCTAAAAAGGCTTGCTTTAGATGGTTAATCTTGTTGCATAAACTACCTTGCAGCCTTAACTTTATGGATGTGGATCTTTGCAGTATATGTAGGTCTCTTGAGACAATGAGGCATATTCTTTTTGACTGTATGTATGCAAAAGAAATCTGGAGAATGTTTTGCAATAATTTGCTAATCTGGGATCCTAATGGCAATGTTGAATATAAATACATTATTTTTTATTATAAGAAGCTAAGTAAAGAGATGCATTTTTTCTGGCTTATACTTTCCACTGAAATTCTATAGTATATTTGGAAGGCAAGAAACGCAAAAAAAATTCATGGCTATAAGAAGGTACTCACTGAGTCTTCAAGAAGACTCCTAGCTGGAAATGTTGTCATGCAAGTCATTCTTCACCTGGAATGGTCAATGGAGAAGTTCGAGAGACTCTTAAGAGAGGGAGTCGTCACGGTTTTCAGAAGGGAAGTAAGGTGTGGGCTTGCACACCATTGCAATCAGCACGAAGCAGATGTTTTTCTAAGGGTGTTCAACGAGTTTCAAGAGTTCTTCAATCATGCACACCATTGCAATCAAGCTGGAAGACCATGAGCACCTCCACCAAGAGCACCTCTACCATTAGCACAACAGGACAGGAATCCAGACGAGGCAGATGAGGACAGTGGACACAACAGCTCCTGATCAGACAGTCATTTTAGACTCAGTCTTTACTATTATATAGCAGTTTAAGACAACTGTAAAGCAGAAAACTCTTGTATCCAGATGGTCTTTTGTTAGCTCTATGTGAATATGATGGTTGATACTACTGCGTCCCTGCCTACTCCCTAAGTAGGCTGATATGTATTTTGCGTAAACTATAATTAATACAAAAAAAACATAAGTCTAATTGGAAATTAAAAAATAAAATAAACTAACTTCCTAATTTTGAAATTAATAAAAGTATGGCACACTAGAGGAGAGAGTCCTCTAAAAGGGTATAATTTATTTTTGTGTATGGTAAATAGTTAAGACATAAAATGGAGGCTTGCCAAAACTATTACATTGTTGGTACACTTAACTTTAAATATTTATTAAAAATATATTTATTGAAAGTAATTGATTTTATTTTCATGCATTAAATATTCAAGTTAACTAAGTGAAAAAAAAGAAGAAGAAAAAAAATTTAGCATATTAAAAGTGGAGGCCCATCAACCTCATTTTTTAGAATTTTTTTCAACAATTAAATTATAATGTCAATTTTATAAAAAATACTATATACAACATTTTTTAATTCTAAACATAAACTAAACTAAAAATTCTATATTTCATTAGTTTATACCATTTTTTAAATCAAAACATATATTCAACTTTTAGGTGCGTCAACATGAAAAGTTAGATTTGTGTTGGCCATTTCCTTAATAACAAAGTGGCATGGCCTTATGTAAGCCGACATACGGTCTTAGCGTAGTCGGTCTTGGCGTAGCCGGCCTTAGTGTAGTCGGTCGATTGCTTTGGTAATAAAACCATAGTCATAGCAAGAATAAGTAAGTATGATTAAAGGCATGTAACTAAATCCTGATTAGTGGGCAGTTTTGGTTATGAAGCGGCACGACGGTTGGTTACCCAACCACCGCCGAATGCTATATGTACTGGGATCATGTAGTCGGATGGGAGTTATGTTTGGAATTAATGATACTATGACAGTCATATTGTACATGTTGATATTTGCTGGAAATGAATAGAAGTGTTTCATGATTCAATCGTATTATTTATTCTATCTATGTGTTGCATATAATTCAATTTACTTCCTGTGTACGTAGTACGTTGATATATACCCAAAGAGGTAAACATTTGGCGTCGTTGCCTAAGCGGACCAAGGAAGCACTCGCTACAATGACAGCGTAATGGGCCGACCAACGGAGGAACCCATACTAACGAATGAAGAAAGAGAGAACGACTTGACACGGGATTTGACAAATCTCTGGAACATATCCCTACGAGATCAAGTACGGAGGCAAGCCCTCAGGCGAGAAATCCTTGAGGCAGTAGTTTGGGATCGACTTGAAGTGAACGACGAGGTTGATCACCTTCTCCACTGCATGCCAAGATTGTTGGCCTACCACTCTTATCATCCCACAAGACCTTCGGGCGAAAGAGGAACAGGAACGCCAAAGGCAGCAAATCTTGCAGCAGTACGAAGAACGAACCAAATGAGAAGAGGAGAAACGAGACACTAGCCAGAGACGTACCTCTGTCAACCAACAATGATCGCGTGAAAGACCTGTAATGCCAGTACGGCCGAACAAGGACAAGAACCGAATACCATTCGGGCACGAAGCGGAGGAGGAAAGAATTTGGCGATCATTGAGAGTACAAGAGCAAGAAAACCGGCGGCAAAGATTAAGTAAAGCACATCAGAGTTTTGTGGAAGGGAGGGACGAGGAACCATTCGTCACCCCATACGTAGAAAAATATAAAAGTCTAGAAAATGAAGATGAATTGAGTCGTGAACTTGAGAACAGCATCCAACGCATTCGGGAGTTGTCCATATCGGACAACGACGAAGGGCTGAGGACAGGGAGATCTGGGCCCAAGACCCCTTGGCAGAGGGAGCACCGGAGTAGAGCCCAGGAAACCCAAGGTGTAGAGGACGTTGACGGAGGACGGAAGAGTGACTCGTACATGGCCGAGAGTGCAAGTGATGCACCGGAACGTAATGGGGAAACCGGTCCAGTCGAGTTCAATACACAAGGAGGACAGAGGGGCAGGATGGTGACTCCAGAACGCAAAAGTTGCCGAAGTTTACGGGGAATGGGTCAGAGGATCCAATACGACACTGCAAGACGTGTAAGACAATTTGGATAGCGAGTGGAGAAGATGACCCGGATAACTGGCTGAAAGCGTTTCCGGCGACACTCAAAGACAGTGCCATCGACTGGTACTCGGAGTTGGACCAAACACAGAAAGCTTCGTGGAGGGTACTAAAGCAGACATTTCAAGATAAATTCAAACTTTTGAGGGACGACAGTGAAATTGTGGCCGAGATTTATAACACCAAACAAGGGAAACACGAGAGTGTATGAACCTACAACCGAAAACTAAAAGACCTGCTCGGGAAACAAGAGTCACAGCCAACAAATGGCTTAAAAAATAGATGGTTTATTGAAGGGTTGCTTCCCTCGCTACGTAAGAACATGAAGGTGGTACCTCCATCCTCATACATTGAAGCATACAATCGTGTGATGGATATTGAAAGCGAGAACAAGGCATCCTCTAGAGGGAAGAAGCATGATGATGAAGAAAGCGTGGGGGAGAGCAAGGATGAATCAAAAACTGTACAAGCACTCCGTCATGACATGCTGCGAATGATGAAGGAACTAAAAGCGAACAAAGAAGGGTCTAAGCAAGCGACCGAACTATGGTGTACGGAATGCAAAATGGAAGGCCATACGAAGGAAAACTGTTCGGAGAAGATGTTTTGTGACATCTGCCAAGTTATGGGACACTCCGTCAAAGAATGCCCGTACAATTTGAAAACACGAAGTGCGCAAGTGTTCTTCACACAGGGGGAACAATCCACCCCTCCGACCACACCACCTAAACATCAAAATAACAACGCATCCCCTGGAGGCTATCACAACAATCGGAGAAATAACAAGCCAAGAAGCAAAATCCAATATGACAGCAAAGGTCGACCCATGATCCAGTGCCGAAGATGTAGTGAATGGGGCCACTTTGCCAGGGAATGCCAAAACGGTCAAGGCGTAGGGGGGAAGTTGTGCAAGTAGTGCGGTTCGGGCAATCACGAAGACACTGACTACCCGAAGCAAAAAGGTATCAACATACTAGAAGTAGCCGACGAAGAAGTCCTAGCACTTACAAGGGCGCAGACGAAGAAGGCCAACTATTTGGACCCTCGTATAAAGAAAGAAAGACTCTGAGAAGCTAGGGCAGAAGTGGAAGAAGCAATGGCAAATGAACGGAGAACTTCCAAAGCGGCTAGTACATTGTTGCAGTCAAAGTTGGAAAAGAACATCATACGGCAGGTACTTCACACAACTATACCAATCAAGGTAACAGACCTTCTACAAACCATGCCGCAACTAAGAGTAGCACTCACAAATATCATGACAGACAATACTCAGATGGGTCCGAGCGAAGACACCACAAAACCGACAAGAGCAACCACGGATCCAACGCTACTCGCAATAAGTGGCGGGAGGAAATTGGCTGTCGTACAGATGGATATCCTGGGGATGAAACTCTCTAATACCATCGTCGATGGAGGATCGGGAGTTAACGTACTACCTAAGGATACATGGAAGAGCTTCGGGAAGCCCACACTCTGGCCGCCAACATTCCAACTGGTTGGCGCCGATCAACATAATATCAAACCGATCGGTACTCTAATGGCACAAAAAGTGGTGATAGGTACGCAACAATTCCTATTGAATTTTGTCGTCATGCCACTAGAGAGAAAAGCGTACGATGCACTACTAGGACGACGATGGCTGATTGCTGCCAAGGCGAACCATAACTGGAAGAAGAATACCCTCTCGATCGAGAGCCATGGGAAGAAGTATATTATTGATTTAAAGAATCAGGCAGTTAGTGAGGACTTGGCGTCTTTAGAATTGGAATCTGACGAAGGACCGGATGGCGATGAAGAAAGGAGGACAATGGATCCAAACGAGGAAGGCGTACTGGAAATTGGAAGTTGTTCGGAAGATGAAACCAGTTCACTGAACGGGTTATTTCACTGGCAGATGGAGGATTATGAAGTTTTCAACCCGGATTGCAACATGCTGCAGATCAAGGAAGGGGAAGAAGGCGAAGATAAGGGCTTGGCCAGTGAGAAATTCCGGCTAGAGTACGGCGAGTATAAGGAAGGTACGATAGAATTAGACGAGACGCCAGCTCATAAGCTTGAACAAGATGAACTCATCAAGTACGAGGATCCGACACTCAAAAGGGTGAATCTTGGGGAACAAGAGAAGCCTAGGGAGATTCTCGTCGGTGATGACTAGGACCCCGTACTGAAGGCGACGGCATTTAAAATATTCATGGAGTACAAGGACACCTTCGCCTAGACGTACAAGGATTTGAAAGGTGTGCCACCAGAACTATGCGTGCATAGGATTCCGCTCGTACCAGGAGCCAAACCCGTACGGAAGAGACCCTATAGGATGAATAAGAACTATGTCGCAAAGGTACAAGAGGAGATCGAGAAGATGTTGGAAGCGGGCATCATTTTCAAAGTGGATGTCAACGAGTGGGTGTCACTGATTGTCATTTCCTTGAAGAAAGAATTCGAGCAAATCTGGATATGTGTCGACTTCCGGTGTTTGAACGCAGTAACTGTCAAGGACCTGTTTCCAATCCCCTTCACCGACACCATCTTGGAGGGGGTCTCTGGGCATGAAATGTACTCGTTCTTGGATGGGTTCTCCGGATATAACCAAATTTGTATTGCCGAAGAAGACAAGTTGAGGACAACTTTTGTGGTAGAAGATGGAGTGTACGCGTACAACCGGATGCCATTCGGGTTGTGTAACGCACCGGCCAAATTCCAAAGGATAATTTTGCACATATTTGACAAGATGTCGGTGGGCAACTTCAGGGCGTTCCTAGACGACTAGTCCATTTTCAGTGACAAGGAAAAACATCTCAAGGCTCTTGGAGAATGCATGGAGAGGTGCAGAGCAGCACGCCTCGCATTGAACCCAAAGAAATGCAGGTTCATGGTACCACAAGGAAAGTTACTAGGACATATTGTGTGCAAAGTCGGGCTAAAGACCGATCCTGATAAAATAAGGGTCATTGTGCATATGGAGGCTCCAGGAAATGTCACAAGTGTAAAGTCGTTTCTCGGCCATGTCGGGTACTATCGAAGGTTCATCAAGAGCTTTGCACAAGTCTCATACCCTCTCGACTTATTGACGAGGAAGGGACAACCCTTCATATGGACAAAAGAACAAGAAAAAGCATTCAAGGAACTAAAGGACCAGCTAATCAGTTCACCCATCCTAGCGTACCTGGACTGGGACAAGGAATTCCACGTACATGTGGATGCCTCAAACTTCGCCATTGGAGCAACACTCGCACAAGTCGGAGCACACAGGCTGGACCACCCAGTATTCTTTGCTAGTCGGCTACTCTCGAGGGCGGAGAAGAACTATAGTACGACTAAGCGCGAAGCATTGGGGATGGTGTACTTCGTACATAAATTCAGGCATTATTTGTTGGCTACGCCATTCACCTTCTATGTGGACCATCAAGCCCTAATGTATTTGGTGAACAAGCCTATAATCCAAGGAAGAGTGAGCAGGTGGTTGCTATTGCTTCAGGAGTTCACATTCACTATCATAGTGTGGTCAGGGAAGAGCCACATGATCACCGACCAGTTGTCAAGGATACGATCAGGCGAACCTACAGTAGGAGTGAACGAAGATTTTCCCGATGCGCACCTGTTTTAGATTGCAGTACTCCCGTCATGGTATGAAAAGATTGAAGAATACTTGTCCACATCCATATTTCCAAAGGAAATGGCACTGGCGGAGAGGAGGAAGCTCGTATTGAAAAGCAAGACATTTTAGCTAATTAATGGCTTGCTATACAAGATGGGGTCCGACCAGATCCTCCGAAGACGTGTCATAGAAGAAGAAATACCAGGGGTATTGAAGGAAGCACACAAGGGTCTGGCTGGCGAACATATGGGATCGTATGCTGCGGCGAGAAAAATTCTTCTGGCAGGACTATGGTGGCCAACAATGCACACAGACGCACGGGAGTGGGTGTTAGGATGTGATACCTGCCAGAGGGTAGGAAAACCTCTGAAGCGGGATTTTATGCCACTCTATCCAACCCAGCCACAGGAGTTGTTTGAACGATGGGGATTAGATTTTATTGGACAACTCAAAGTGAGTCACCTACACCGGTGCCGATACATTGTGGTGGCAACAGAATATCTCACCAAGTGGGCCGAAGCACGAGCATTACTAGATAACACAACCCAGAGCACAGCCAGATTCATCTATGAACAGGTAGTGACACGGTACGGGATCCCAATCCAAGTTACAAGTGATCGAGGAGGACACTTTGTGAACCACGTCATCCGTTTGATCATGACAGAGTTCCGGATATTTCGCAACCTATCAAGCCCATACTACCCATGAGCCAACGGTCAAGAAGAGTCTACAAATAAGGTGTTAGTGTCAATCATTCACAAATCATGTGGGGTAGAGGACGCTGATTGGGAAGAGCAGCTACCAGCCGTCCTGTGGGCGTACCGTACGACGTATAAAGTGACAACAAGACACACACCTTTCCAGTTGATGTACGGCCAGGAAGTAGTGGTACCAATGGAATACATGGTACCTAGCCTAAGGATAGCCGTGGAGAACCGGTTGCGAGATACGAAGAGTTTGATGGAACGGTTGTACGAACTCAACAAACTGGACGAGCGGAGAGTAATGGCACAGTGGGTCATGGAGAATATGCAACAGAGAAGGAAGCACTAGCACGACAAACACCTTCGGTGAATGAACTTCTGGCCAAGACAATTAGTTTTGAAATATAATGGCCGTAACGAGATCAAGCCAGGGAAATTCAAGGTAAGGTGGTTAGGACCATTTAAGATTAAAGAAGTATGTGATAATGGCTCGATAAAACTAGAAAACTTGGATGGATCATTCCTACCTAATGCAATCAATGGATCAAAGCTGAAAGTATACCAGGAGAGAAAGGAGGGGAAAAACACAATAGCCATCAATATGCTTGGCTACGCCACCAAGGAAGATTGGCCTGTGCAGAAAAGACACCGAGGGAACAGGAATGGGGCTTGGGGGGCCCTGAGTATGCAGTAGAGGGAGTTTGGGCGGAATCTGGCAGGGACTAGATCATTGAAGAGAGACTAGTAGAGAAGAAAGTGGAAGGAATTGCAATATCGCGAATACATAACCACCTGACAAATGCAATGTTCGGGACACCGACACTCTGGCGACGGACAGGTGGACACTGAATGTACATTGCCCCTTACGAAGGTATACGGAAGGGCTATCTGGCAAAAGAAATGGACGAAGAAGCACAGAAGGAGAAGGAAGGACAAGCGGCAAAAGAACTCCAACCGGAAGATAATGACGAAGAAAAAGACGAATGGGACGATGAACAATGGGAAGCTTACTTTGAAAAGACGGCGGCTTGTTTAAAAACGGTGGTCATGACAAAGGATAAATTCATATCACATGTGGATAGGTATATAGAAAAAATACTTAAACAAATGAGAAGAGAGAGAAGGAAGGTGCCGAGGGTAAGGAAGATAGCGACAAATTATGGACTCTAGAAGATAATACCCAATCCAACCAGATCCCCCACGGTAGAAGGAGAAAATGTTACATGGTACCAGCAATACGAAGGAAGGTATGTCGACGACAGCTATAAAGGTACTGGTCCCGCTCCTTTACTTGATAAATGGTTTGACGTAAAATACATAGGGACTTGTTGTGAAGAGGAATGTTATAAACGATTCCAGCACACATGTAAATGGTATTACGCATCCAAGTTAAAAGTCAGGGAAGATGACGGAGTACGAGGAAAGAAGAGAAAAAGAAATAAACAGGAGAGAAGAAGAGAGAAATGAAGAGAGAAAAGAAGAGAGAGATGGCAAAAACGGAAAAATATTAAAAATGTTAAAAGGAGAAAAAAATAAAATGAGAAAAGTGAAGAGAGAGGAGAGAGGAAATAAAAAAGAACACAAGACGGAGATAGAATTAAAAAAAGAATTAAGGGACAAAAGAAGAAGTATAGTGAAAAGAAGAAAGAAAACTGAGAAAAAGGAATCAGGCGAAATGAACAAGAATATTAAAGTATTAAAAATAATAATAATAATGATCAAAACTGTATGACCTAAATCGAATGGAGCCTTATTTAATGTGAAAACTGCAAAGACTTTTTATTTGAGGAAGGAGTCAGAGAAAGGAGCTGTACGCCAAAAGAGATTGGTACGCCAGAAGAGGTTGGTAAACTTAAAAAAAGCAAGTCCGTACAGAGGGTTGGAGAGAGTTGGTACGGTAATCATATTTAATAAATCTGTACGCCAAAGGGAGAAGCCCGTACGCCAAAGAAAAAACAAGCTTATACAGAGACAAAAAGTCGTACGCCATATTGAGGAGACCGTACGCCATACAGAGAAATTTGTATGCCAGGAAAAAGGAAAGACAGTATGCCATATTGAGAGGTTTGTACACCAAGAAGAAGGGAAGTCCGTATGCCAAGAGGAGGAATCTATATGCCAGCAGGAAGGGAAGTCCATACGCCAAGAGGAGGAATTTGTACGCCAAGGTGAAGGGAGGTTCGTACGGCACATGCCAGAATCCGTACGCCAAAAACAGGTACACCAAAAGTCCGTATATCCAATATCAAAACCCGTACATTGGAAACAATTAGTTGTACGGCTGAATCAAGGTAGATCCGTATGCAGCAAGAAGAACACCGTATGACAAGAGAAATATATAGTTCGCATAACTAAGAAGGGGGTCGTACGAAAAGAGCAAAATTTCGTATGCGGATGGTGGAGAAAGTCCGTACGGACTAGACAAGGTACCATCGTACCAAGCATCGAGAGGAAAACACAAGGTGTTGTACCAAGAGGCAGAATCAGCATCCAGCAACAGAAAAAAATAACGGTCATACCAGGATACGGTTGCAGGCTTAAATCAGTTGGACAAATCACTATCAATCATTGTCATTTCCGTAAGCTGAGGACGATGGATGCCAACACGAGTGCCAAAGGGAAGAAAATAATACTCAGGGCTAAGGTGGCTGGAAATAAGATGGATAAGGGGAAAACAGACAATGTAACTACAAACTCATTAACGTGGGAGAGTCTCACAGGCATAGACTGCAAACCCTGGTGGCAGGAGACGGCACCCGATCACCCGACGAAGCAAGCACTAACGGCGGCACAGGTTGACAAGGCGATATAGTGCCCATTTTTCAACTCCAAAGATTTCGAGTACTTGAGGGATATTGTGGCCAATTACAATCAGCATGGTCACCGGAGCACAATTGAGTATGAAGGGTTTCCAGTGACGGTGGCTTTCTACCCAGCGGACTTCAAAAGAGTCTTTGGCATACCTACGTCTAGCAAGGTAGTGGCCAAACCAACCACAAAGATGACGGCACAGTAGAAAGAAATGATCATTAAACGCATTTGCAGGCTTGATATCATAGAAAAAGAGAAGGAGATGGTGTGGAGTTCAGGGGCACAGGGACTGCAAAAACACATGCTGGTGAGTTCTGAGTGGAAATGTATTATGGACCTCATCAAGTGCAGGTTGACAGGTGCCAGCCGAGCCTTGGATATAGCAACCTGGATGGTGGACTTCATGTTCAGGTTGAGTGTAGGACGGATTTACAATTGGGCGCTCTACCTATCAAAAAGGGTTAGAGAATTTCTCGAATGCAAACATAAAGCATTCTACATGACCCAGCATCTGATAGCACTATTTCTAGATGCCGTCTACAATCAAGTGCCACAAGGTAAACTAGGGAAACTACAACCAACCAAGGATTATGACCCTTCTTGGCCGACAGTGTTCAGGTGGACAACCTTAGAGGCAAGCGGCATAGCAGAGGAACCAAAGATGATAAGGAGGAAGAGGAAGCAACCAGCTAGTGATGAGTATGATCAATTAGCACTCTCCTCCTCAACCGACAGTACTACACCAGTTGGCATCTATTTGGTAGAGGTCAATCCCCGAGCAGTAGAACCAATCGAACAGGAGTCAGTAGAGGAAGTTGGCAAGGTTGGAAAAGTTGAGGGTGAGCCAAAAATGCCTGCAAAGGACATAGCACCCGAAGGAGGGATGACCAGAGAGATACCACTGACGGGAGGTGTGACAGCTGAACGAGTGGAAGCAGAGAAGACAGCCCGGGACAGCACAGTGGGTGAGGATGCACCACCAGGGGAGGTACTCCATGTAGACGGATGGTTGATGGAAATGGGCTCCCCTATTCGGGAAGAGGACATTTCCCCCATACACTCGCCTGGCTTGCGGGCAATGGAGGGAGTACCTACAGGGAGCACTCAACCGATGGGAACAGTAGAGAGCACACAGCTGGCGGCTCACATACCAACAGTTCAGCAGGCAAATACAGAACAACCAAAAGGAGAAGTGGGAGAACTAGCACCACAGGTAATACACATCATATCAAATGGGGAGCCTCCGATAGCAAAGCAGCCAGTTGTACTTGCAGTCGCTAGTACAGATGGGGAGTCTAGTGAGGATGTATCTGAGGGGATTGTTGTGGTGATTCCCAAGCTTGACAAAGAGGATCCAATAGGCACAATTGAGAGGTACATCCACAACCTCAGCATATTGCGTTGGTCATAAAGGAAGTGTCCGACATTGCAAAGACACTGAACAGAAACTACTCACCCATAGCAGAGCAAGAGGCTAAACGGATCATTTAGTTCATGAACTCGGAGAGTGAAAAAGAGTTCAACAGAATATTTACAAGTGAGTGGGTAGGCAGAAAGACACCCGAGATGATGGCAGCCTGGTATCCCAAGAGGCCGTCTTTCCATGGGAAGGACGATAAGCTGGTGGCACAACTTTTTGAATTAGCGTAAACACCTTAAAATTTCACCCTTCATCATTTTATTTCCCTTTGATTATTGCATTTGCTTTTTCATGACTTTATTTTTCTATCACATGTGTTTCATCTTGATAGGGATATTTCTAAATACACTGTTAATTGGTAGGATATTAGGTATGTCTTTCTTTACCCACTTTTGTTGTACTTTTGGATGTGATTGTATAGAAAGATTTTGCAACTATTATAACATGACACGTGAATCGGAATCCATGAAGAGTTATATTAGGTCCCAAAAACGCTAATCCTCAATTCTAGAACACTTCTCACACCTACTTTGAGAGTGGGCATCTCCTCTTCACTTTGGGTTCAACTTAAATCTAGGAGTACATGTTCCTAAAGGTATGTCTTAATAGGCATTCAAATTAGAAAAATGAATAACTTATGCAATTCATAGCAACTATACCCAAATGTGAGCTTAACCTTGATAACTATCACTAGACTAAGCTCAACTAGTTGTAGTAAAACCTCTTTATAGTTGATAAATATTTTGTAGATTTATATGTAGATAAAATAATATTACAATCCCTTGAAATGATTTCAGTTATGTTTCCATATGCATTGACAAAGTATACATACACTGAACATGACTCATTGAATGGTTTAAAATTTAGGTTTGGCTTGAGGTTTTCCATTGTTTATGATATTAAACCATTGATAATATATATGGATTGTACAAATAATTCTTATACTAATTGGTGATTTATTTTTATGATTTTAGTATGAGTGTAGGGTCAAAGCCTTCAAGGCTATTGTCTCATTGGGTTGTTGAGTAACATTCCACTATCACAAGAAAAACATAATAAATAACAACAAAGATATGATGCATACAAACAAGATCTACTTAGTTATCCTTCTTCGAACTCATTGGCATTCATTCATAGCAAATAAAAGACTATCACATCTAACATAATGCAATAAATTGAAGTACTACAACATTCTTCAAATAATTGTTATAATCACACTAGCAAATATGGGGAGAGAAAGTTTACAAAGAAGAGGGCTTGTCACACCTATATGCCTTGAAACCCTCTAAAATGCTAACCAGCCTAGGAGACATGCAGTTACATGCATCTACTACAACAACTCTCTCTACAACTTAGAGAGTAACTTCAATGGTGAATACACTTACAAAAGTTGATAACCCTAGATATTCATACACTATAGTAGTTTGAAAACTCCAAAGACCAATCCCCAAAATGAAGGAAAAAAGATAAAAATTAAACAACTCCACCAAAAGCAACAAAAACATGAGCCAAGTAGCTATAGGAGTTAATTATTACATAATTGATACTTAATAATTGACCTCTAGGGAAAAAGAGGTATAAATTTTCCGAAACTTGCATACCAAATCATGCTCAACAATAATCAAGGATCTCCACAAGTACCATAAATGTTACCCTTAATGCAAACATGTTGTGCAACATGTCCTTTGATGCAACAAATAAAAACTTGGTTGATTTTATTGAAGATTGCAAGCGTAACAATGTTGACACTATTAAATGCATTTAGCACCCATTGTTACACCAAAACATTTAAATATCTTGCACTTTCTTGTGCGTTGGGGACACTTGAGCTCCAAAATGTGAAAAATTAAAAAAAAGGACTTGTGCACCTTCAAATAGTTGGATCCTTTTAACTTTTGTGAATCTTGTTAGAGGTTCAATGGGTTTAGGAACCCTTGAAATTTGTCAGCATCCTTTTATTATTCATTCACTTCCTTATGTTGGTGATCTAGGTGTTATTCAAACTTGGTAGAGATTTTGGCTCCCTTGGAACCTAGTTTGAGGTCAAAGAGGTTATTGAACCTCTAAAATCATTGACCCTCTTCATATTTATAAAATTTTGGATAATGACTCGTAAAGATAGAGGATGACCCAAGGTTTTAAAATTTTGACATAGGTGCCCATTAAAATTTTCTTAGGTGGGTAATATGTGATGGGCAAAAAAAGATCCAAGCTCAAAGAAATTGGAACTCAAATAAAATTTTGGCACTATGGGATTGAGTCCCAACAAGTTCTTTGCATAAATTATTGACTTTTGTAATATATGCCATTTTTGTTTCCTTGGTGAATGTAGTGATGAAGTATGTCTAGCTTTTTGAAATGTCGCCTTATTCTTTGTCTTTTCCCTAAATCCTTATTATGTTCTTGCAATCAATTTTGATATAGATTATGTAAATGTTTTTCACCATCATAGGTTTCATGGGAGTGGGAAGATAAGTGTCTAAAGTGAATTGACTCAACTCTACAAGATGTTGGTATTCATCTCTTTTGAATTTTACAACTCTATACAAATTTTACACACTAGAAAGTATAACTTTCATATGTTCCAACCAAGGTCTACCCAGTAATATGTTGAACCTATTAAAATTAGGGATGACATGACACAAAATATTTTATTTTGCAGGTAAAATATTAAGAAGCGATGTGAGACATCCCAAGGTATGAATTAATAATTTAATGAATATTTTTAAAGGAACCCCCAAACGAGCATATGATGTTGGCTGCAAATCACTATCAATTAGGCAATATTTTGTACATATGTTAAATTGATTAGTGGGATCAAAAATAACTTCCCCAATGATTTTGTCTCCTCTCTCATCAATACCATATATAATGGCCCATAATAATTAAGTTTTAGAATGTCCTCATAAAAATATAATCAAAGGAGTAGCATGTGAGGAAGAAGGATTGTCTTGAGAATATGAAGTTCCCACAAAAGTGTATGTAAGTGCCCTTTCATGTGAATCAAAATTGTGCTCATACAAATTATCATCTTCCATAACCATAGAATCTTGTGTTCAAACATTGTTAATGTGGCTAGGAAATCAATTTGTATGGATTTACATTCTAATTAGGTGGTACCAATGAATATATACATTATCATTAACACCCTCAATATGATTTTTTTTGTTGCCTATTCAAGATATTGTGTCTTATGCTTAGTACAAATGCAAGATTGAGTATGATGTTCTTTTACACTATTATAATGACAATGTTTTCTAATCATAATTCCTTGGACAAACATTGGTAGAATCCAATGGAAAAATGAGAGGAAGTGTAATCAAATTTGAGCTCAAAATATTAAAGCACATGAGACAAAGGTTCTTGAAACTCAATGAACCTTCTAGGAGCATGTGGTTTTAAAGACAAGATATTATTATCATTAGCCACTCAATGCATATTTTCTTTGGTTAACTTTGAATGGTACATGATAGTGTAGAAAATGATGAAGATCCATACTCAAGTGTATTAGATGTGAGTGGTTTAATCTTAAGATGCTTTAAAAGCGTAAACATATCTCTAAAAAGGGAAGCTACTCAATTAATATTGTTCTTAAAAATGTGAAAAAGCCACTCATGAAACATGATTTGAAGATCATCATCAACAAATTAGTGTTTCAATTTTCCATGTAATGATTGAAAACAAAGGGCATAATCATTAAGAGGTTCATTATTTCATTGGGTACACTTAGTCAAATGATTTATAGTAAATTCCAATCCCACATTGATGTGCAAATGCTTTTGGAAAACAATGGCTAACTCATCAAAGAATTGTATAGAACTTAGAGATAAAGAATTAAAAACATTGAATATTTCCATAGGGTTCATGGAAGAACCTGCCCAATATCTTTCTTCATATGTAAAGTCTAAACAGGTTGCAATAAAGTCTTGCAAATGAACATTAGTATCACCCTTTTCCTTGTATAATTCACATCTTGGTGCAAAAAATCTTGGAGGAAATGGATAAGTAACAACTTTAAAAGCGAGGGGCATGTGATGTGAAGGAGCATATGTAATATAATCCTTGTTATTATTATTGGATTGTTTATTAAGATCGGCCACATCCTGTAATAACATATCTAATATGGAAATGGAGACACAAGTGGTATGAGGTGCATGTGAGAAAATTGAAGATGTGTAATGAGGATATATGAGGGAAGGTGTAGCCATAGCCATGATAAGATGAACAATGTGATATAATGGATTTGGTATGGTTTGCATGAGGGAGGTATGGTGTGAGATATGGAGTGGTGATAGTGAGTGGCAGCCATAGAAGTAGGGATAGATCTAAGGATAGAAGTGGAAAGGATAGTGGATAAAGTGGGTGGAGTAGTAGTGTGTGAAGGTTAAAAATATGTGAAGCTTAAAAATATGTGAAAATGTCATATGAGATGTAGATATGGTAAGAGTGTAGCTAGAAGTTAGGCAATAACAAGGAACAAAATCAATAGGAAATATGGAGGAAGGTATGGAAGAAGTAGTGATAACATTAAGAGTGACAATGGGAGTAGCAGTAGCTATGGAAGTGGTAGTAGTGATATGAGGAGGGTTGGAAGAACAATACGGATTGGATGTAACACTATCAGAAGAGGCCATCAAGGATCCAATGCCATCTAGAATATCCATGCCAAAAGGTCTATTCACTAATATTTAATGTAAGACTATGGCTAATTGTTGAGGTGATTGACTATTCACAAGTGCATCCGTAATTAATATTCTAGTAAGTAGAAGATCTTGTCTTGTTTACCTACATGAGTATCATGATCATAATCTTCTTGGTTATCATGACCATCAAAAATATTCTTAACACACGCATAAAAATAGATTTAATTTTTATTTGATTCAATAGAGATAGTGGGATTAAGACAAGCACTCCTTCTCAAGGGAAGATTAGGATCTTGAGTAGCTTGTGGTATAAAAAAAGCAACTTGACTATGAGAGATGATAACCACACTCAAATTTAAAAATCAATAACTGTAAGATATCATATATAAAAATGGAACCTTAAAATCAAATCCAAGGGTGGCTAGGGTGAGCAAAAGCAATGTCATGCAACAAAGCTCAAATCCTAAAAGAAAAAATATATCTATGAAGCACCAACAAAGAGGAATATAATCCTCATAGGATCTATAAAATATGAGAAAGAAATAGAACATACATATTTGAAATCCTAATTACAAAGAAGGATACATCCGAAGGCAAACCCTTAGGGGGTGTAAGAGTGAAGAAGATCACCAAAAATGTGAGGGAATGATTTTTTTTAAAACATAAATCTAGACTAAGTAAATAAATTTGAACAATAAGCATACAATTGACCTAGATTAATAAGAGCTAGGCCAATAAACTAAAATGCTTTTTTTAAAAAAATTAAATGCAATAGATGGGGGTACTTAGCTTTGGAAACAATGAGAAAAAGTTAGTGTTGATGCTCCACAAAATCAAGTTCCCAAGGTATAAAAAGTTAATGCTGATAGTTTGATGAAGGCCTTAAGTTTTGTGCAATCTCAAAAATCTTAGTGGTTTGAATTAGAGACTATAGAGATTGAACTCTAGTGTCACATGAATGCTTTGATGTGCAAGAATAGCATGATATAAAGTTGTAGCAACAATCTCTTCGTCTTCTCTTTCCTAGTGTTTGGATCTATCAAGGTGGTGTTTACAAACACCTCATGGGAGATTGTTGGATCACTAGGGTCAATTTCTCTTAGGTCAACCCTCTAAATGGACCAACTTTATGACCTCAAGCAAATGAGTGTAGACAACATTCACAAAGTTGCAAATGGCATGTATGATTCTAATGTGCGATGTGTTCTTTCTAAACTCCATATCCAAATATTACTAGAGTGAGTGCTCCTTGTTCAACCATATCTCTTTGTCAAATCAAGTGTACATTGAATATCTTGAAATACAAGCATAACAACCATTCACAAAAATGTGTGATGTGTTCTTTTTAAACTCTAAATCCAAATATTACTAGAGTGAGTGCTCCTTGTTCAACCATATCTCTTTGTCAAATCAAATGTACATTGAATATCTTGAGATACAAGCATAATAACCATTCACAAAAATGTGTGTAAATTGTCTCACAACAACTAATTAAAAGGGAAAAAAAAATGAATTTGAATGTCTAAATTAAGGGTTTAATTCTACACTTCTCAAGATTGAACTAGGTTAATGCCTTAATTGGGTAGGAAAAATTGTCCGTTTTAGAATAAGAATCAAATGTAGAAAAGTGTACGAATATGAATATTAAATGGTTAAAATGAATGCCTTTAAAAATGTGTGTGAAAAGAGTAAAATAAATATGAATAGAGGTTGGGTTGTGAGCCAAACCTAGGACAATAGTAATCAAGAAGTTGATATGTAATTGGATTAAGAGTAAGACATTCCATCAAAATGGGAATTGGCATGGGTACGCAAATTTCCAAACAGATTTTTAGCTTTATCATCAGGACGTATAAATATATCGTGGTATTCCTTTTATGGAGGTTGCAGGGATCTTTGTGAGAATAATACTGTCTACTCAGAATTCAGGTCTGCCAACTGTGGGTGTTTTTTACCAGTATTTCCACGGAAGGAAGCAGCTCTTTTATTCATTGTTCTAAGGTCAGTGTCGGTTTGTTTTCCTGTTTTTTCTATACAACTTTTGGTTTTTAGAAAATCGATAAGCAAATGGATTTTTACATTCCTTAATTCTGTTTCTAATAAATCTTTAGACAAAACAAACTTGACAACAGAAAACCGATTTAGAAGCTTTTTAGAAGTATTTCATGTCTTACCTACTGCAGACAGTAATCGCCAATTCATCAATAGCCCCCCTAAATAGACCAACATTATTCCAGTTGAGATGAACAACTGCACCATAAAACAGACACAATAATCAGAACTAACATTCCCACGTTCTATCACGTTGTAAATATCAAGTCTTATTCTTTATTCTTTTTAAAATTCAAAAGTTCAGCAGAGAATTCAGAAAGACAATGTGAATGATGCTCACAATTTTTTATAGAAACAGAGATATCCTATGTACCTGATTCATGGTGCCGAGCATTCCCCTTAATTGGTGTGGTGCAATTTCTGCAATATAGATTGGTACCTTATTTTGGAAAGGCAAAAAGACTAGTTAGATACTAACAGAATATCTATTGCTTCCCTGTTTCAATGCTGGCCCATACGATTCAAAATAAAATAAATGACATCAGGCCAAGCACTGCAAATTGGCTCTCACAGTGAAAGAAGAGATTCCAATTCCAAATCCTAAGATGAATCTCCCCATGTATAGAAGGCCTACACCCTGCAAACCGCATTTATGTCATTAGAACTGATGTCTCAAAACAAGATCTATCTTATGTGGTTGTATGTACGTGCATTGTGAGAATATACAGAGCCAAGATTCATGCCTAAAATTGATGGATGTACACCTGAGCACTTCAATGGGTTCATTCCAAGGATTAAGCAACTGGATCTTTATTTGCTCTAGAAGTTCAGCTTCAAATTCATCTAATATTGGATGTCTCTATTCTCTATCAACTACTGTGTTGCCATTTGCTTGATGAT
Organism: Sequoiadendron giganteum; assembly: GCA_007115665.2. Classification (NCBI taxonomy): domain Eukaryota; kingdom Viridiplantae; phylum Streptophyta; class Pinopsida; order Cupressales; family Cupressaceae; genus Sequoiadendron; species Sequoiadendron giganteum. The sequence continues at coordinate 685,235,442 of CM021104.1, read as the reverse complement.
GAATTTATTTAGACATGTTGTACTAGAAAATAAAGAAAGTGTCTAGAATGTAAGTCCCATACCGTGAGTTCTCGTTAGAGTTGATTGAAGAAAATAATGAGAGAGACTCCTTTTGTCAAAGAATTGAAGTTTTAAAAGTTTTTGAAGCATTTATTTCAATGTTTAAAACCCTAGAATGAGGTGCAGCTTGCAGGAGCCGGCTTTCAAAATAAGCAAGATAAATTTCTTGGCAGGAGTCCCTAGAATGAGGTGCAACATGTAGAGGACAACTTTCAAAATAAGCAAATAAATTTATTGAGATGAGTTGTTAAATATTGCTGTGGGAACAATACATTATGTTGCATATTTGACAAACAACATAATTTCTAAGATGGTCCTTCAAAATAAGATTCAAAATGGATCAGCTAAAGTCCAACACAAAAGATGAGATGGATGCCCAGGGTATGCCAAGTGAACCATCTTGGATGATTATTCAGCTTTAGAAACAGATTCAACAGTAATAACACAGGGCATAGAGTCTCTTGGCATTACCCAGATAACAATTACAATTCCAACCTGGCACCTATGAAGGACATGAAAGAAATTGAAATTTGGAAGGCCAAGCCCACGTGAAATCCATTAACTACAGTGAGATGGATTAGGGAAGCATTCATTTCCTGGCTTCATAGTTCCATATTTCATGTTCTTAAAGGCAGGTTGAAGGAAAGCAGGGAGATTCTAGGCTCCAAGAGCAAGAATTATATGTTTACAGATTTCAGTATATTTGACTAAAATAGACATCCTTTGATGGTGGAGTCTTTCACAAACTGGATATTTTCCAGGTATATTTGGTGTCTTTCAGATGTTTTCTTTTCTTTTCGGAGTTTTCTGATTTCCTCTATTGAATGTTCTTTTCCCCTATGCTGTAGCATTGATTTTACTTGTATGAAGCTTGGTTTATTGTGTATACAGCATACTAAGTGAATCAGATTTTCTGTATAATATTTGTGTTGGTGAATTACCAATTGGAATATTCGGTACAGTTACAGATTAAAATGTATGAAACACATAGAAAGATATTCTATTGATTTTCCTATTTGTTTCTATAGTTTGTCTTTTCCATCAAGAGTAGTCAACTCCAAAGGATCAGTGGACAGTAGGTCTTGTGCTCAGAAATTGTAAAATTTACAAAGTTCTAGCGTGAAATTTTCTACAACCAATATGCTCTCTATCTTTCTGACACATAAATAGATGTCTAAAAGTACCTAAACTTGAAAAAAATAACATACATGAAAAAGATAATCCCCCGATATTGTGGCCAGGCTCACTTGTCCAAGGAGAAGCAGAACATGGTCTCTGTGAAAAATGCAGGGGCACTATAGGGAAATATTTTATTATTTAGAGGTTCTATCTCACTGGGTTAGTCATTTCTTTCCTAAAACTTGTCCATATTGTACTGCAAATTTGTTTGAAACTTTTAACAGGTGAACAAGAAACAATCGAACTAGAATAGAAATAGCAAAAATGGGGATATTAAACTACTTCAGCCTCTTTTCACACTAGACACCATTTGTTGTTGTTTTATATACAGTGCCAGCCTTGTAAACTGTTACATTTTAGATAGGCACATTCTAGTTGGGAATTTTACTACTGATGTTTGCTTCCAAATTTTGACTGTATCTTATATAAGGCCAATCATCCCACTTCCCATTTGAAGTGTATTCATTAAGATGTTCCACGTCCAAAATAATTATTGTTTCTTTTACTGATCCTTTAAATTATGTAAATTATAGCATTCCGCCCAGCAAATATACCCATTTTTATGAAAGCTGGAACCAGAAATTGATTTAAGCAGAATTAAAGCTTTAAAAGTTAAAACACAATGCCTCTTATATACAACTTTTATATTGGTGGTCTAGGTTTCACATGCCTGAGCAACAGCAACAGAGAACCATCCAATGACAATGGGGATTGCTGAGACAGCCAAAGCCTGCAAGAAGCAACCACTAAAAAATCAACTTTTTGATATACCCTAGAAGGTGGAATTTCAATTGATTATCAAAATAAAAGTGAAGGAGATCTTAGACTAAGGGGACAAAGGGACAAAAGAACCCATTCATATATGTGGTGATCATCATTCAGTAATAAGTGCTGATATGCATACCCACTGGGTTTACAAATTAGATTGTACTCACTAATAAACAAATTATATAACTCTACAACAAAAATACACATTTGAAGGACACAAGCTGGTTAGCTAGACAAGTCAACCTTGGAGTTTATTTGTGCAGTAAAATTATCAACAATCGAGAACCTAATGCATTTACTTGCACATAACACGAGAAATTTAAATTATTTTTAGAAATATTTAAAGAATGTGTTCATGAAATAAAGAAAATGGATCCCACTTATGAGAAGGACGAATTGAGAAGATATGGTAACGAAGGAAGGAGACACAAATCAGAAGTCAAAGTCAAGAAGACTACAAGCATACTTACCCTCCTGCGACCAAGAACTTCTGCAGTTGTACCACTGAGAATGGCTCCAACCATTCCTCCCACTGTAATCAACGAACCAAATAAAGAGAACTGGAGACATGAAAGTCGAAGAGTAAAAACTTACGAAAAGAAAAAAAATGGTACTTTAAGTTTTGAACTCTTTCATGATGCATCCAGGGAAACCAAAATGGAGGAAAATCTGTTGTATGTTACAATAGTTGTTTCCATCCAATTTCAAATATGTTTTGTTTCTCAATGTTATGATGATAAGAATATGAAGTTCTGGTAGTTCTCAAATGTTACAATTATACAGCTTCACTTCTTAAAATTAGTGAGTGTTTTATTCCTCAAACTTTCAATTCAAAGCAGGGACTATTTCAGCAAAAGAAGTAAAACCATGTATGGCGCACTGAATTAAATGTGTCATCCTAGAATACAAACTGTTACAAGATTGAAAACATAAGCAACAAGAGCATATAGGAAATAACCAGATGACCTTTGATATAGAAATGCTGAGATCTGACTCGATATTTAATTGAGTTGGTGATGAATATCCAATCTGCACAACATCAGTGTACCACAATAAGCGTTCAAAAATACAATTGCAATGAAATTGAAATTTGACTCTTCACAGCAACAATCAGTTACACATAAAAAATTATTGAATCCAGTCTAGCAATCATGATGGAAATGAAAAGAAATAACAATATCAATTATGTTCAAGAAACAGAATACTGACTGTAGATAACCTAAGTTACCGGTTCGGTTTTGGGTTCGGGTTCGGGTTCGAGAACCCGGTTCGCCGGTTCGGGATTTTTTTTTTTTTGATTTGGGTTCGATTTGGGTTCGTTTTGGGTTCGGTAATACAAAAACATATAAAAATCAGAAATATATACAGATTTGCAGCAGTAATTAAGTTCAGAATACACCACCATATTAATAGTTAAATAACATAGCAAAAATGAAAAATACACCACCATTTTATACTCAAATCATCAAAGTTCAAACATAAAAATGTAAAGTGTTTACAATCAGCCATTAATAATTAATAATTATTGATCATTGATCAATCTGAGTCATATGGGTCATCAAAAAAAGCAGCATCATCATCATCATTAGATGCTACATTATGTGTAGAACCACAAATAGCATTAGTTGCACTCGCACAAGCACTGCCACTAGCACTAACACTACCACTCTCATGCTCAGCGGTTGCTTCAGGCTCATAGTCATCATCAATATCAAGTGCAGCTAAGTGACTTGTGGAAGCATCCAAGTCAAGCTGCTCTGGCTCAATATCCCACCTCCTTGTGTCTCCTTCTTTGTAGGAAACTTGCTTGTGTGTAAGGAGGCGCAAGTTTGAATGCACATACACCAAGTCCTCTGCCTTTTTCGAATGTAGCCTATTGCGTTTTATTGAGTGGATGAAGGAGTATGTGCTCCAATTCCTCTCAAAAGAAGATGAACTAGCAACCTATTAAGACCAAATTAAATAGTTAGGAGTTACAAAATTTAAGTTGATTTAACTAAACAAAAATATTAATTAATAATTCAATATAAATATAAATTTAAAATTAAAATTAAAATTACAAAATATAAAACTTACTTGGGATAAAAAATTTATTGCAATAGGTTGGAGGTGCCTGTATTCTTGCCCATGGAAGTACCACCAACTATGAGCATCCACCCTAACCTTGTCTCGAACAGCATCAAGATTATGATCAACAGTACCAGAGCATGCAAAAGCCATGAACTCAGCCCTCACTCGATCACGTTGGTCACGATCAGTGAAGAGTCTACGAATTGCTGCCTTGTACCCTTGACCCACTTCAACATCCCTATATGGAGCAACTCTTGTTGAAGTAGAAAGTATCTCTGGACTATAATATTTGGGACTCAATGCAAAAGCAAGAAGATGCAACGGAGTGGTCATTTTGTTCCATCTATCAACAATGATTTCTTGTAGCTCTTTGAAGAACTTTTCTTCGGGATCTTCCTCTTTTGCATTGATGATGATTTTCATCTTCTCAATCATTGAGTCGATACCATCATATACTTCACCCAAACAAGGTCTATCCATGTCAGTGTAACGGATCATGCTCAATATGGGCTCAGTGAAACTGACGAGATACTCAACAAGGTCCCACCAACTATCATCTAGGATCCTTTGCTTGATCCTATTTGCCCTTTCACTGGTAGATTGCCTCCATATGGCCCAATTAGGGCTGATTACCATTGCAAAGAGTGCCTCACGAACCTTTATAAGTCGTCTCAACACAATTGTGTTGGAGGCAAAACGAGTCTCGGCAACCTGTTTGAAAATCAAAATTAAAACTAAAATATAATTTAAATTTACAAAATCAAAATTTAAAATTAACAAAAAATTAAAAAAATTAAAAATATTGAGAATTAACTTACCTTCAACAACTCCAATTTTGAGAATTGTCTAAATATTCCTTGTGTCATATGGTGGTTGGTGACAAACATTTGAATGTCTTCGCCCTCAGCATACACCTGTTTGATCCATTCAATTTTGGATCCAATTTTTTGTAGCATTAGATTAAGGGAGTGGACAGCACAAGGTGTCCAAAAAATGTGTGGATACTTCTCCTCAACCAATAACCCAGCAGCCCTACAATTTTTGGCATTATCAGTTACAACTTGCACAACATTTTTATGGCCCACTTCTTCAATAGCTTGGCAAATGATGTTAGCAATAAATGGACCATCCTTCACCTGTCCTTCACAATCCACTGCTCTCAAAAACATTGCCCCTTTAGGGGACACAGCAATAACATTGATCAATGGGCGATTTTTTGCATCTTTCCATCCATCAGAAACGATGGTCACCCCTGTTTCGATCCACGAATCCCTTATGGGCTTCAAAGAGTCTGCTACATGTTTCACCTCTTTCTCCAATAAGGTGCAACGAACCTTCTCAAAACCTGGGCCCTTATACCCCTTTGGAGCCTCATTAATAGATTTCACCATTTTTTGCCAATATGGTGAACGAACAACATTGAATGCCAATCCATTGGCATAGACACATCTTGCTATGTCTTGATCAGCAATCTCTCTTGCCTCATTCTGAAATGAAGCTTCCAACGGTCCCTTAGATCTTTTATTTGAAGAGGGCGTGGTTTGCTCTTGAGGGATGTCCATAAATGGATGGCTTCCTGTAGGTGGAAAATAAGAAGGCGGTGTAGGGGGTTTCATGAAACGAGATCCTTTCTTCAAAGGATGGCTTGTTTTACCACTGGCTGCTCTTTGGTCTGCCTTTTCTTGCTCAGCAATATATTTCAACACTATATTATCTGGAATGCCTTTCTCATCTTCACCTGGACAATTTTTTATGCCTGTTTCAGAGATCCCACACAAGTGCCCTTTCACTCGACTGTATGAGCTTGAATACTGAACATGGCAATGACTACAAATCCAAACATATCCTCCACCACCTGGAAGTTGTTGAACCATTTCTACATATTTCCAAAGGGGAGAGTTTGGGTTTGTTTTGAAACGAGATTGGCTTGAGCCTGAGGAGGTACCGGTTGCCATTGTAATATGGAATACCTAAGGCACAACATATTGAAATTTTGGTATTGATTGATTGAATTTGAAACTAACAGGCTTAATTAATTTCAAAAAATGAAAAAATTGAACATGTGTTATAGACATTTAGAGGAATGAAAAGTAAAACAAAACTAAAACTAAAAAACAAAACAAAAGAGTTGAAGTCCATTTGTTTAAAAAAAATGTAAAAAAAATAATCAAAAAACTTCAAAAAACCTACCTCTTTTGAAGAAATCTTGCTCAATGATCTTCTTGGCAACAAATAGGCACTTGCAAGTGCTTAGGAATAGCACAACAACCAACTTCGAACAATCTACAATCAACCTTCAAGTCTATTCAAGCTTGTGCAAGCAAAAGAGAAAGTTCAGCAATGGAGGCAAAAAATCCTTTTTTTTCATTCACAAATTGGTAAATGACTATCACTTTACCTATTTCATGTTTTAGAGGCACATATTAGGGTTGGAAAGAATAAAAAAAATTTAAAAGTCAACAAAGACTTAAAAAATTATAAAAAAAAGTCAAATTCGTGCTTTGAAGTCCGCCTGGGCGCGAAATTCTACCCGGGTTCGAAAAATTCGAACCCTGGTTGGACCCACAGTCCGGGTTCCGAACCCGGTTCGAACCCACAGTGCATTTTTCCGGACCCTGGGCGAATTAGGGCGAACTGGACCCGAATTTCGAACCCGAATTTCGAACCCGGGCCCCCCAGGGCCGAACCCAATAACTAATGAGGTGTGACTACCATTCAACAAATTGGTACTTGTATGTCAAGATTTTATAATCTCATCTTTACAGGGCAATGTCGTCAGGCCAGGGAAAACATTTTAGTTTCATCAGCAACCTATAAATAGGAGTTGGGAGTATGTCTTGAGCATGAGAGGATTGAGTGATTAATGCAATGATAAATATTACAAGTAATTTCTGTTGTTTTTGAGTTGTGTGAGATGGCCAAGTAGAGTAGAGGGCAGCCATGGTTACACCCACTAGTACTATTTCTTTTAAATTCATTCCACAGGGCAGTATGTCATTTGCCACTTAGGATTTCCAAGTTAAATTCTTGATGTTTGTTTTTTTGATAATATAGTTAGGGGTATCTATATACAAGGAAAAGTATCAAAAAATTAAAATATGGCAATAACACTAAGACCATAGACACTAAGAACTATAAACCCTGTACCAACAAACAGCTTTGTCAACTTGGAAGCAAACATGATACCAACCGAATCAACATAACCAGCTACATACCAAAAAGCTAAACAAAAAGTGGCATGGGGGAATATTACCCCCTCAGCCTATTAAATTATTCATGACCTAATATGCCACTAACATGTCCATGCCGAAAACCATGCTCATGTAAACATCCCCAACACACTCCCCACCTACAGATATTGGTTGTATCCATTTCTTCAACATCCACTGCCTCCTCCACTTGCACCTAGTTGTTGCGGTCTCCTATCTACTCCTAAGGCTTTGGCATCGTTCTGTCCTGAGCTGGGAAGGACTCTGTGAAGGACTTCCTTACCTAAGCCCTATGAAAAGTGTATTCAAAAAATCTTGGGATTGTGAATTCACTTGATAGTTCAAGACACCCCCTGGTGTGTGTAACCATAAGCCCTCCTAGCACCTTGTCCACATCATTACAGTATGCCCTAAGAGGGCTAAGCTCTCTACTCACACATCTTTCCTCGTGCATGGGCTCTTTACCTTTGTCTTCTAAACCTAGCCTTGTTGATGGGCCTTCTTCTACACACTTTATTTTTTCCTTCACCCTCACAACCTCTGCCCCCACCTCCAATAATTCCACGTCAGAAACTCTTCTGACAAAAATAATTTCAAAAACCATACATGTAGCTTTGCATTGAGCAAAACCTCCACTATCTTGGATGCAAAATTCCTATGAATCATTGCTCTCATTTTCACCCCTCCCATACCCAAACCCTCTATATCAAGCACAACTTTTATAAACCTTGAAGTTGCTAAGCTTTCACAACAGAATTGTCTCCAAGCACCCATCCAAGAATACCCTACTATGTTTTGGATCCATCACAGGTGCATGCATTTTCCTAGCCATTCTAATGGAGTAGAATGATATAACAAGCAGCCCAAATTCCCACACTACACCTAGTTACTCTTCTTTGCATTGCCACCACTTCCACAATTCCATATGAGCGCCCATTCACCATTAAAAAGACACACCCGATACTCATCGGACAAACTAATTAAGGATCAATAAACTTCACATGCCTTAAGAATACGGACACTCCAACCATATCCTCTTCTGCATAACAAACTCCTTATGCAAACTTCTTGCTCTTGATATTCTCTCAAATTATATCAATAATTAAGGTGGCATGTATGACAGGTGATGATCCAGCCCTTCCCAACCACTTGATAAGTGACTATAAGTTGCAGTTATAGGATCTTGATCTATGCCATGATTGGTTAAGAAGTTTCCTTCCGATTCATCTCTCTCTTGCAATGCCAAAATCTGAGCTGATTGAACTTTACACCAATTTCCCTAGCTTCTTCTAAATAACATTTTAATTTCCAGCTCTTACTAATACCTTTTTGCAATGCATTTATTACCATTACTGATCACTTTCTCCCATCAGTTTTTTTATATCTCAGGAAGTTGCAGCCACCAATCCTGCCACTAACGCTTTCCACTCTGCCTTATTATTTGTTCTAATCCTTGGAAAAAGGGATCCTCCATATACTGGATTACCTTTTACATCTCTGAGTGCAAATCTTCCTCCTACATTTCCCAGGTTACTTCTAGAAGCACCATCAAAATTCAATTTTATGAAATTCTTCTTAGGAGGGGGAACCTACTGTTCATTATATTTGGGCTTTCCCTTCAATCTTTCATTCTGCATGCCCCTTAGCTCTTGAATGTGGTTTAAGATAAATTCTTGATGTTGTGTTAGTGTTTATTTTCCATTTTGCAAGCATATATTTTCCATTCTACTCATAATATTCACATGTCTTGAATTACCTTATTTTTTTAAGTAGTTAGAAAGGTAGAATTTAAATTATGATTCTTAAATCTTCAAATTTAAAGGTTTTATAGATCAATTTGGTATCAAAGAAGTTTGATCTTTGTGATTTGTGGATATTTTTGTGTGTATGATAGTAACAAGAAGATTATAAAAGGCCCACATGGAGGAGTTGAACGCATGGTTGACTACATTGGAGGGCCATACGAATTAAAACAGAAAACCAACAGTTGTTGTATGTGTTTCATTCTAAGTTACCGGGTTCGGCCCTGGGGGGCCCGGGTTCGATCCGGGTTCGAAATTCGGGTCCGGTTCGCCCTAATTCGCCCAGGGTCCGGAAAAATGCACTGTGGGTTCGAACCGGGTTCGGAACCCGGACTGTGGATCCGACCAGGGTTCGAATTTTTCGAACCCGGGTAGAATTTCGCGCCCAGGCGGACTTCAAAGCACGAATTTGACTTTTTTTTATAATTTTTTAAGTCTTTGTTGACTTTCAAATATTTTTTTATTCTTTCCAACCCTAATATGTGCCTCTAAAACATGAAATAGGTAAAGTGATAGTCATTTACCAATTTGTGAATGAAAAAAAAGGATTTTTTGCCTCCATTGCTGAACTTTCTCTTTTGCTTGCACAAGCTTGAATAGACTTGAAGGTTGATTGTAGATTGTTCGAAGTTGGTTGTGCTGCTATTCCTAAGCACTTGCAAGTGCCTATTTGTTGCCAAGAAGATCATTGAGCAAGATTTCTTCAAAAGAGGTAGGTTTTTTGAAGTTTTTTGATTATTTTTTTTACATTTTTTTTAAACAAATGGACTTCAACTCTTTTGTTTTGTTTTTTAGTTTTAGTTTTGTTTTACTTTTCATTCCTCTAAATGTCTATAACACATGTTCAATTTTTTCATTTTTTGAAATTAATTAAGTCTGTTAGTTTCAAATTCAATCAATCAATACCAAAATTTCAATATGTTGTGCCTTAGGTATTCCATATTACAATGGCAACCGGTACCTCCTCAGGCTCAAGCCAATCTCGTTTCAAAACAAACCCAAACTCTCCCCTTTGGAAATATGTAGAAATGGTTCAACAACTTCCAGGTGGTGGAGGATATGTTTGGATTTGTAGTCATTGCCATGTTCAGTATTCAAGCTCATACAGTCGAGTGAAAGGGCACTTGTGTGGGATCTCTGAAACAGGCATAAAAAATTGTCCAGGTGAAGATGAGAAAGGCATTCCAGATAATATAGTGTTGAAATATATTGCTGAGCAAGAAAAGGCAGACCAAAGAGCAGCCAGTGGTAAAACAAGCCATCCTTTGAAGAAAGGATCTCGTTTCATGAAACCCCCTACACCGCCTTCTTATTTTCCACCTACAGGAAGCCATCCATTTATGGACATCCCTCAAGAGCAAACCACGCCCTCTTCAAATAAAAGATCTAAGGGACCGTTGGAAGCTTCATTTCAGAATGAGGCAAGAGAGATTGCTGATCAAGACATAGCAAGATGTGTCTATGCCAATGGATTGGCATTCAATGTTGTTCGTTCACCATATTGGCAAAAAATGGTGAAATCTATTAATGAGGCTCCAAAGGGGTATAAGGGCCCAGGTTTTGAGAAGGTTCGTTGCACCTTATTGGAGAAAGAGGTGAAACATGTAGCAGACTCTTTGAAGCCCATAAGGGATTCGTGGATCGAAACAGGGGTGACCATCGTTTCTGATGGATGGAAAGATGCAAAAAATCGCCCATTGATCAATGTTATTGCTGTGTCCCCTAAAGGGGCAATGTTTTTGAGAGCAATGGATTGTGAAGGACAGGTGAAGGATGGTCCATTTATTGCTAACATCATTTGCCAAGCTATTGAAGAAGTGGGCCATAAAAATGTTGTGCAAGTTGTAACTGATAATGCCAAAAATTGTAGGGCTGTTGGGTTATTGGTTGAGGAGAAGTATCCACACATTTTTTGGACACCTTGTGCTGTCCACTCCCTTAATCTAATGCTACAAAAAATTGGATCCAAAATTGAATGGATCAAACAGGTGTATGCTGAGGGCGAAGACATTCAAATGTTTGTCACCAACCACCATATGACACAAGGAATATTTAGACAATTCTCAAAATTGGAGTTGTTGAAGGTAAGTTAATTCTCAATATTTTTAATTTTTTTAATTTTTTGTTAATTTTAAATTTTGATTTTGTAAATTTAAATTATATTTTAGTTTTAATTTTGATTTTCAAACAGGTTGCCGAGACTCGTTTTGCCTCCAACACAATTGTGTTGAGACGCCTTATAAAGGTTCGTGAGGCACTCTCTGCAATGGTAATCAGCCCTAATTGGGCCATATGGAGGCAATCTACCAGTGAAAGGGCAAATAGGATCAAGCAAAGGATCCTAGATGATAGTTGGTGGGACCTTGTTGAGTATCTCGTCAGTTTCACTGAGCCCATATTGAGCATGATCCGTTACACTGACATGGATAGACCTTGTTTGGGTGAAGTATATGATGGTATCGACTCAATGATTGAGAAGATGAAAATCATCATCAATGCAAAAGAGGAAGATCCCGAAGAAAAGTTCTTCAAAGAGCTACAAGAAATCATTGTTGATAGATGGAACAAAATGACCACTCCGTTGCATCTTCTTGCTTTTGCATTGAGTCCCAAATATTATAGTCCAGAGATACTTTCTACTTCAACAAGAGTTGCTCCATATAGGGATGTTGAAGTGGGTCAAGGGTACAAGGCAGCAATTCGTAGACTCTTCACTGATCGTGACCAACGTGATCGAGTGAGGGCTGAGTTCATGGCTTTTGCATGCTCTGGTACTGTTGATCATAATCTTGATGTTGTTCGAGACAAGGTTAGGGTGGATGCTCATAGTTGGTGGTACTTCCATGGGCAAGAATACAGGCACCTCCAACCTATTGCAATAAAAATTTTATCCCAAGTAAGTTTTATATTTTGTAATTTTAATTTTAATTTTAAATTTATATTTATATTGAATTATTAATTAATATTTTTGTTTAGTTAAATCAACTTAAATTTTGTAACTCCTAACTATTTAATTTGGTCTTAATAGGTTGCTATTTCATCTTCTTCTAAGAGGAATTGGAGCACATACTCCTTCATCCACTCAATAAAACGCAATAGGCTACATTCGAAAAAGGCAGAGGACTTGGTGTATGTGCATTCAAACTTGCGCCTCCTTACACACAAGCAAGTTTCCTACAAAGAAGGAGACACAAGGAGGTGGGATATTGAGCCAGAGCAGCTTGACTTGGATGCTTCCACAAGTCACTTAGCTGCACTTGATATTGATGATGACTATGAGCCTGAAGCAACCGCTGAGCATGAGAGTGGTAGTGTTAGTGCTAGTGGCAGTGCTTGTGCGAGTGCAACTAATGCTATTTGTGGTTCTACACATAATGTAGCATCTAATGATGATGATGATGCTGCTTTTTTTGATGACCCATATGACTCAGATTGATCAATGATCAATAATTATTAATTATTAATGGCTGATTGTAAACACTTTACATTTTTATGTTTGAACTTTGATGATTTGAGTATAAAATGGTGGTGTATTTTTCATTTTTGCTATGTTATTTAACTATTAATATGGTGGTGTATTCTGAACTTAATTACTGCTGCAAATCTGTATATATTTCTGATTTTTATATGTTTTTGTATTACCGAACCCAAATCGAACCCAAATCAAAAAAAAAAAAATCCCGAACCGGCGAACCGGGTTCTCGAACCCGAACCCGAACCCAAAACCGAACCGGTAACTTAGGTTTCATTGTATCATTAGACATAAACTCTAACAGCCACACATCTAAACCTTCCATTAGAGAACCTGTGTTGCACATTACTACATTCCTTTTTATGTTCTTAATGTAAATTTCATCAAGTCTTTTCCCTATGTAATATTTGCTTAATAAAGCACATGACAGCCATGTAAGAAGACTCAATATAGTGAGAAAATATTCACCACCAGTTAGCAGGAGCCTTGAAGCCAATGTAAGATCTATATAGGAGATAATTCTATAATTAGTTAATCCATTAAGGTCAGATGATCCAGGTGACTGACTGGGATAGATTCTTTATATGATGGTCACCTCCCCTTAAGCAGGTGACCCATCCTTAAGATATTCAACTTTATTTGGTTGTAGCTTCTTTTGTAGCTGGGAGGCGAACAAGTTGAAGTGCCAACAAGAACTAAATCTAGAAGCAGATCTTATTTTAGCATAACAAAATGAGGACCACACTCCCTGTAGTAAATCCACACCCAGGAAATGAAAACCAATGAGTGCAAAACAAGTTGAGCCCAATCATGTGCCAAATTAAAGAAATGCAGAAGAATCTTTCTCAATTTAGATTCCTACTTGTGGAAGCATTATGTTGACAAGGAAAGATGCAACCAAGTTGTGCAGAAGTTTCTGAAGGAATTGGGTGAAAAGGAGGCATCTTATGATGAAAGTCAATTGGCCGTGCCCATACTACAAGATGAGCTTGAAGAATAAAACATAAGTCTTATGTCACAAATACAGACATAAATAGAGAAAAACATGGTATTAGTATGTTATTCTAGTTCCGCACAATATAACGTTTCCTTATATTCATTTGGTGTTTTGAAAAACACACCAAATAAATTGCTTTCAAGCTGTTGAAGAAAATGGGAATACAGTACTCAAGGTCTTGATAATGATTGTCAAAGAATTGAAAACCTCTTGAGATAGAGATATTAGATAAAGATCAATACCAGTACTTACGACCTAGAGAACACTGGAGAACCCTCTCAAACAATCATTGGTTCCAATGTCACAAAAGTAGACCTATATGTAAATGTAATAAACATTGATCCCCATGTCTAATTTACAACATAACCTCCTGTATAACATTAATTGCATGCATCCTACTCACACTTAGAAGGTGTATGTTGTTGAATTTAATGACAGCAGAAATTAAAAACAAAGCAAAAATAAAAGACACAGAGAAGAACACGACATTTATCGTGGCTCGCCTAACTAAGGCTACATCCACACTCAACAGAGAATATCTTATTATTATCAGTACATCTACAGCACACAGCAGCATGCATTTTATACACCTTCTTCAACTGTTACAAAATAATTATTATTCTGGCACCACTCAGCCAACCGTCAACCAAGAATAGCAAAAGAATCATAAGTGGAGACAGTGGCAGAGTAACCGTAATGGTTGGGCTTCACCACCCAACAATCTTTCCCCTGAAGGCCAACCACTACTGCCATGCACCGTGACATTCCTTGCATTTCAATTTGTAATCTTACATTGCAACTATGTACTGGAAAGATTTTAACTTCGCCAAAATTTGTTCACATACACACCGGATTAGTCTTCTCTAGGCCAAATCAGATAAAACAAAGGTTAACACAATGAAGTTTTGAATCCAATCAAATCCGTCCATTTGATTCAAGAGCTCCATCAAAATTCTTTGAATTTCCCTATCAACCCTAGTTTTTGAATCCAATAAACCTCCACCATATTTCATTTCATGATACAAGTCCAATGCCTCGTCAAGGCGTCCAGCTTTTGCATAGCCATCAATGACAGCACTGTAAGTAACCACATTAGGCAGAATGTTCTTTTGAGACATGCCAGACATTAAGGAAGCAGCAAGGTCCATCTGGCCTCCTTTACAAAGCGCATCTAAAAGGGTGTTATAAGTGAAAATGCCCTGGTCGATTCGATAAAGCATCTCCCTGAACATATCCTGCGCCTCTTCCCACATTCCCACATGACTGCATACGGCAATGAGAAAATTAAAGGTGATTCGGTCAGGCTCCACCCCTACTCCCCAGTATGAATACGAAGGATTCCGCCTAATTCTCTCCACATCATTCCTCGACAAAGGCTCTAACACATACCCAATTTTATCATCAAGAGGAAAATGATCCAATCCCTTATCAACCAAAATACTTGCAGCCTCTTGAAAACTTAAACCTGCCCGTGCCATAAACACTTTTGTGGCCATAACTTTCCCAACAATAGACGCGTCGGCATCACAAACCAAATTCATTTTTGTATCAATTCCTCCATCGGCATGACCTGCCGGTTTATCAATACATAGATTTCCGGGTAGATCGTCCCCTGAGACATCGTTATCTTCCCCTTCAGAGAGCTTCATGGTAAAATTCCTCTCAGAAAACATCATAAACTCCTCTCGTGGTGGATCGAGCATGCCAACAAATCCAATGAATGTTAAATTTGACTCATCCTCAAAAATTAATGAATGTTGTCCTGGTGGCATCCATTGCAGAGCAAGAGCCAAACACCGTAACGTCTCCTTTTGCCCATAACGTCTTCGTAACGTCTCATAGACGAATTGTTCCTTCGTAACGGCCTTGGAATCGAACCCATGACTGCTCAGAAATGAGTAATCTTGCTTTGCAAACAGCCAGCTAGGCCAAGAGTGTCGTCTCAACTCATACCCGTTATACTTGTCTTCGTTTTCTTTGCTCAAAGATTCTTGTAGTGCTTTAAGCTTGTGGGCAGTGGGAAAAACGAAATCATCGGGCTTTTGCTGAATTTCAGCTTTAATTCAACGTCTGCTTCATTGTGCTCTCTTTCTTTTTCAGCATCCAAAATGCGAGACTTCGTCTCAATGTCCAACTCCTCCTCTTTGCTTTCTTCTTGATCTGAATCATGAGCGGTGAGCTTGTCCCCCTCGATAAAATCATCTCTTAGAGGTTCTGATGAATGGCTCCCACTTGCAGTTGCGGACATAGCATAAACCTGTAAGGACACATTGAAACCCTCATTTCTATCAACATTCAAGCTAATGGACTTTCGCTTGGGAGTACAGGAATCTTCAAAAGGAGTGGGTTCTAGATCGATCCCGCTAGATGCCCCATATCCTCCATAGCTCCCAAACTTGTCAACTTCCACCCTTGTACCAAAACTAGCAGACCTCCCAAACGGATGGTGGCCTCTGAAATTCTCCGAATCCCTGTTCATGCGACGCAACAGAGCCTCACCCTTAGAAAAACAACGGGGATTCTTCTCACCAAGAGTAAGAAGCATTCTTGCCGCGTTACGAATATGGCTCAGGGTATACTGAACCCTCCAGAGTTCTCTCTTGTTACAGAGACCATACTCTCCAACCAACTTTAGCTCAGCGTCCAACCATTTTTTCTCATAAGGACGACAAGGCTTCTTAAAAGTCTTACCATAGTTGCGATAAAAGCTAAAGTGCACCATGGCTGCCACAGAAGCTCCTCTGCCTCTGGCTCTACCTATGCCTGTTCTTCGTTTCTCCCTTGCTGACATAAGGGATTCAAAGGCCTTAGTCTCAGCCTTTGCTGCTCTCTTAGCCTTTCCGAAGTCTTCTAGCATGTCAAAATCCTTGCCTCCCAAATCTTTCGGGGTCCTTTCCCACACATACCTCGTCTGGGCAGTGCTCGAGGAATCAGAATCAACATCACTCATTAAGAACTTCAGTGGCGAGATCAGCAGCCAAATAGATAGGAGATTCGTCTACTTCCAATGGCACAATTTCATCTAGCTCTGCGTCACTGTCCGCAATTGTCACCGCAACTCCCACTTCATTGTGACTCTTTAGCACATCTAATTTGCTGCCTTCTGCAATCATTGAGACTACTTCCATTGGCAAATCAAATCTAACCTTTTTCCCTACAAATGAAGTACTATAACCATTCCTTAAACATGTGTATGAATCTTCTACTTCCTCCTGCAACTTGAAAAAAGAAACTTCATTATCAGCAAAATAAAATATTTTTTCTACCTCTTCTTTTTCTCCAGATTGAGCCATAGCACTTTTTATTTCTTGCATCTACTCCATGTCACTGTCAGATTCCATCATGCCAAGAAACTCTTCAATAATAGAATCAGCTTCATCATTTAATTCATCCAAAAACATCTGATGAATGGCTCCCACTTCATCATGACTCTCTCCAGAGCTACAAGACCAAGACATGAGAGCTCGAGCCCAATCATCCCAGTTGGGACTCTCTTCCAAATCTGCTTTGTCCATTCTTCTGAGAATTCTTCAAGATTCCCAACCAGCT
Source organism: Sequoiadendron giganteum (assembly GCA_007115665.2). NCBI lineage: Eukaryota > Viridiplantae > Streptophyta > Pinopsida > Cupressales > Cupressaceae > Sequoiadendron > Sequoiadendron giganteum. The sequence goes on along the minus strand of CM021104.1, from coordinate 685,218,336 downwards.
TCACCACTGAGCTACTTCATCGAGCACCATAGCTCTGATACCAATTGTTGAATTTAATGACAGAAGAAATTAAAAACAAAGCAAAAATAAAAAACATAGAGAAGAACACGACATTTATCGTGGTTCGCCTAACTAAGGCTACATCCACACTCAACAGAGAATATCTTATTATTATCAGTACATCTACAGCACACAGCAGCATGCATTTTATACACCTTCTTCAACTATTACAAAATAATTATTATTCTGGCACCACTCAGCCAACCGTCAGCCAAGAATAACAAAAGAATCATAAGTGGAGACAGTGGCAGAGTAACCGTAATGGTTGGGCTTCACCACCCAACATATGTTTCACTCTATCACTTGTAGCTATTAGTTACTGTGGTAAAGGAGTCTAATGAGTGTTGTAATCTTTATCCTTGTGAACCATGCAGAAGGGCAACAGCAATTCTACATGTTGATTTGTTGGCATTTTATAAGAAAATCTTCACGATAGTAGAAATAAATTTTGGATGCATTACCTGCTCAAGTGGAAGAGAATCATTTCTGCATTATGAAGCTCTAAGGTTAAGCAGAAATAAAAACTGGAAGCAGTAGGGTTCATTCCTTCCCAAGGGAGGACAACTTATCCGGGTGGCAATCTAGGATGAAATCCCCTTGGGACAGTCAAGGCGACCTCCACTTATGACATTGATCTCCTCTTAAAAAGGTCACCTTGCTAGGATTGATATTTCTTTATTAATGCTTTAAATTTGGAAGTGTAATATTTATCGGAAAGCTTATGATTTTCAGTAAGTCATACCCCATAGCTTTTGGACAATAGATTTCTTGAAAAATGCTCTAAAGAACCCAAACATTTAAATTACATAATATCGAAATAATTGAAAACCGAGTGTTTTAATGATTTTCACTTCACAATAGAGCCTTTCATTTCTTTGGGTGGGAGACACTTTTCGCATCACTAATAGGATTCTCGAGACAAGTCACTTCTTCCACAGTGACTCTTTGGATTATACATACAATTCGCTTCATCTACTCTTCCCTGTACCCAAACTTGCACAAAGAGCTCAACAAAGCATAGAGGGAGGTCCATAATCATTATCTCCAAGAAAAGAGCTGAAACAAATCATAGTAGCTCCACATCTCTTCTAAGCGATCGCCACCATTTTTAATTTATCAGAGCACCCGTGACATCTTTTCTTAGAAATAAATGCACATATCTCTCAATCCAACATCATCCAAATTTTGTTCTCTTTGTGTATATTTTTATCTCCATCCCTCTAAGGTTCATTTAGCTACATTCTTGAATTTTTTGAATTGATATTTAGACTACGTTTTTGGTAATTAATTGCTTGCAACTATAACACATCAAAATTACAAAACAATTTAGTTAATTGCCCATGAGGTAGTTACATTATTCTGGATCTCTGGATCAGCAGTATTATTTTTTATGTACTCGATTTCACACCTTCTGGTAGCTCTGCAAATTGGCTGAGTAAGAGGATTTGGATTCACAAGGAAGCCATGGAAGACCTCAAAAGTGAGTGAGGTTTGCTGAAAAATTCTGTAACAAGGAAAGTCCACATCCCTCCTCAGTCCTCTGTGATTAGCTATTGAAAAAGCAAAGGCTACAACAGTATGGATGATATATGCGTTAATGGATATGAGTCGGGCTTGTTTTGTCGGCCGTTCTCTTGTTCAGATTGTAGCGATGATCTGATAATATATAATACTTATATGTGGATGATATAAAGGACAAGTTTGGTCTCAAGGCACGCATCATTTAGGCAGTGGCTTTATTGAGAGGGCTTTCTAAAATATTTCAGAGCATGCAGTTGAGCTCTGAAATATTTTAGAAGTTTTTATAAATAGATGGATTTGTAATAATGTATAAGGATAAAATTTTAAAATAATAATTATTAAATTATGTTTATATGTAAGTATAAAATTTTAAGTTTTCAAATTTCAGAATAATAAGAGAATAATAATTAATATTAAATTATATTAATATAATAATAATAATTAGTATTAGATAATATTAGGTTCTGTTCTCAATTTTATTTCATTTTTTCCTCTTTCTAATGATGGATCATTATCACCGACTGATCTGAAACGTGATTTGAAAAACATATTTAGTGGAATCCAAAAATTTGCATTACAATATATTTATATAGTCAAATCTAGAAAACATTGGTCCCAATTTTAAAAATTATAGATAAATCTTATCTACTAACACAATTTGAGACAATCAATGAGAATACTTTCAACCCCGTCATTAAAAATCTCTTAAAATTGATTTTTATTTTCTTACATAATTTTTTTATTATTCTATAATACAAAAATAAATCATATCTACTAACACAATTTTAGACTTTAGATAGGACAAAATTCCTTCATTACATTTTTTAACATTTTTTATTTATTGATAATGTTATTAAAAAGTATTTGAACTCAACAATTATTCAAATATTTCGAAAAAAAAAGAACATAAAAGACTTAATGTTGTAAATTTTGAGTTGCATGCTTTTGTCTCATGCCTTGTGCTAAGAGGGGGCATTATTGTGATGAACACCCAAACTCAAACCAACAAGGGGTGTGCTCTAATGCATATATCACTCTTCAAGGTTGTAATAACAATTTTTTATTTAACACCAATCCCTAACTACCTTAACAATCAGCGAGCCCTACACTCCTAATTAAATATACAATAAATATTCTAAGATGTAGAATAATCTTTTTGAAAATACAATAAAATTGGATACCTACTTATGAGGATATCTTTTTATGAATGGTGTACTAAGAGTGGATATAAATTATTTAATATGTAAATGTGAATAAATGCATTAAGATGGGAGACAAAAAGTGGTCACATTTGTGATTGTACACGAAACGCATATGAATCTTAATGTGTGGGTGATCCCACAATATTGGTTTACAATTTTTGGTCAAATTGGACACTGAAATGTTTTTTTCTAACTAAATTTTCACTTTCGCACACCTATAGTGGCTAAACCGTGATGAAATTTGAAGATGATGCAAACTAGTGAGTTGTGACATTTTGTTTGTAGATTCTAAATATATTATTTTCAAAAAATTGGAATCAGATTGCACTTCTTTTTCCATCTTCTTCGAAAACTAGTTTTTTTCAGCAAACAACATTTTTAAAGAGTGACACTCACAGTATACAACATAAAAAATTTCCATGGAGGATAAAATTCTAATTCTTTCGAATTTAGATTTGTAACTCCGATATCTAGTGCTTCCAATTGGTCTCATAGTTTTTTATTAAATATTTTTTCCTTAATCAAGTTTCGAAGTCAAACCAATTACAATTCAGACATAAGCGAACCGTATACAACGTAACTTTTTTTGTATATATCGAAATTCAATATTTTTTTTTTTTGGATCAAGGACTTCAATATCTGGTGCACTCATATTTTTCAAAAAAAAAAATTGATAATCTGCTATTTTTCCACATTTACAGAACAGAGAGTTTGATTTTTGGTGAAAAACCTATGTTTAATAAAACTAAAAAAATGGATACATAATAAAACCAAAACATATTAAAATTATATTCGTTGGATAGCTCGTTCCAAGGACTACCATCTACCAGTTGGGTCTATGAAGTCTCCTCCATTTTCATCTTCAACCCGAGCTTCGAAGTGCAAAATTCTGGACTTTTAGGTGTCTGAGGAGGAGAAGGGGGCTTCGAGCAAACCCCCTCTCCATAATTGGTTTTTTTTCAAGAATGGTGGACCCTATCATTAAAAGGGTTCACTCGAACCCGGGTTCTAGCGAACCCTATTTTGGTTTGCTCGAACCAAATAGTTCATTCGAACCCCTAAAAGCAATTTTTTTTGCATGGGGTCATTTTTTTCAACTTTTCTTTCCTCACTCGAATTGTAAACCACTTTTGTGGGTTTACCCATGTATGGGTTATAATAAGTATGCATTATGACTTGGAATTTACCAAACCATAATGTGTACTTGTTATGGCTCATACATGTTATATCATGCACACATTATGTATAGAATGTTAAGCTTTCATATATTTGTTCTCATATTAAATAACCTTTCATTCTAAAAAAATATCCTCCTGGATGGCTATGTTTTTTTTTATATTGTCAATTGTTTCCAAATATTATGCTCATCCAAGCATCAACATGAGATCAATACAAGTTCTTGCGAGCACAACAATGAGATTAATATTAGCTCTTTTTTGAACAACCACACTAGACACTATTTATGGAAGGCCAATAATCACAATTTATAAATCCATTTATTTAGAAACCACCTCCACACAAGAAACTAAGTATGAAAGACCAAGAGTCACAACGTAGAATTTCATATTAGATGTCCCTTTAAGATTGTCCCTTTAAGATTTAAGATTCGATATTGGATCTTCATAATTAGAATCAATATTTTTCTCTTATATTTTATTAAAATCAATTAAAAAAATAAAATATTTAAAGAATCAATCACAAAAATAAATTTGTTTTAGATGTATCGAACTTTAAATTCATCTAAAAGTAAAATATATAATTTTAATTCTTTCCTCTCAACACCATTGAAATATTTTAGAATGTTTCCTTCTATTTTATAATTACTACATAAAAAGTAGATAAAATTGTATTTAACTTAGAAAATTATAATTAATTACAAAATTAAATTACCTCATGAAGGTGGCAAAGTTCCTTGATCACATTTTTTATATTTTTTAGTTTATTAGTAATCTTATTAAAGACACTTTGAACTTCGAGAATTATTATTTTTATAAAATATAAAAAAATCCATACATTTTATTGTCAAATTTCTTAATATTTCTAAATATATTAGAAAATGAGTTCTCCATTACATGTTCAAGCACAAGGAACTTACTGTTGCAAATTTTGATTTAAAAGTTTTTTTCGTGTCTTCGAATAAGAGGGGGCTTTATTGTGATGAACATTCAAACACAAACCAATGATGACTATGATCTAATGCATATATCACTCTTCTAGATTGTAATGGTAAATTCCCATTTAAAACTAATTGCTATTGATCTACAATGATCACTTTTTGAACAATGAATTAGCCCTATATTCCTAAACAAGTATGCAATAAACAATTATGAAGTAAATACTTTACAATATGTGTACCTTCTTACAAACAAGAATGTAAAAAGATAAAAATAAGTTGTCAATTTTTAAAATATAAATAATCATAATATACAATATAATTACATTTGAATTTTAAGAATAGTATTTTTTAAAAATTATTTGATAAGAATTATAAAACAAAAATTATATTGTAAATTTTTATGTCTATAATCATATGACTACAATTAAAATGTCAACAAATAAATTGAAGCTTGAATGTCTTCATCACACTTTTAATAAGTATATATAATTTATCTTAATCTCTATATTTCCATCATTCAAATGTCACCTCATTGTTTTACAAATCTCTACAATATTTGACAAATTTGAAGCTTGAACAATGTTGATTTTGAATTGTAATCTACCATTAACAAGACAATGTTATAATAAAACATTTTTTAAAAAATGGAAACTTTTCTAAAATTGAACAAATTGAAATCCAAATTAATATGAATTAAATATAATAGTAATTGTTTTTCATTATTATGAGGTAAATTGAGCAAACTCTTTCATGAAATATTTTTCGTTACTTTTATTTTTAATCATTTTTTTCAATATTGGAGATTCATGTCTCGTGAAATTAAATATTTTGAAAGGTTTAAGACAATATAATTTAAAACTACATTAACTAAAGTCTAATCACTTTTATGTAATGGATTGTGTGTGTCAAAAGAGTAGAGCTTAAATATGATCAACAAATTTTAACATTGGCTATAGATAAAATTTCAAATATACATGATAATATGTGCATGAGTTGATGGATAGTTGATAAGTCTATCCATAGTCAACATATCAAGTTGTGATTATTGATTTTTATACAACAAACACAATAATGTATAATTCCAAGCTTAAAGTGACAATGCCCATCATAACAATAATGTAAAACTTTAAATACTTGGACAATCTTAATACAACCTACAATTATGTTTCATATAAAGGGGTTAGGAAAAATAGTCAAATATAAGGATTCTTGTGGGAATTCAAGCATCAAGGTAAGAGTGGACATTTTTATGGATTGCTATGAAGTAAGGATTTTTTTTCTACGAGTCACTTCTAATAATATTGTGAATGCAAATACTTTTTAGAGATGACTAAAATCAACAAGAGAGGGGTTAGTAGAAGGCACATGTGGAACAAGATTCTTAAATGATTATATTTTAAGTGACTACAAATATTGATTGCTAAATAAAATTGTAGAAGAATGCAAGGAATTTAGATGGATAGGATTCTTCAATATGTGAGAAGAAATGAAATCTAGAGTAGTTGGTTATTTAGCCAATATGGGGGTTGATTTGAACAAAACAAAATGAATTTGTAATTCTTGTAATCCCCCCTTAAGGCCTCCAATAATGTCTCATCAATCCCCTCTCATAGGCCCCATCAACTTAATGATCAATTGCATATAAGTTGCATTATGAGGTAATATTGAGGACTTTATCTTCTCCCATGATCCAAGAGCTCGCCATTCTAGTGACAAAATTTTGGGAGCATGGTTAAAAGTGAAGGTTCCCAATTAGGTATACCAGATTACTTGCTTATTCTTTCAATTCCTTGGTTTTGAACTTTTATGTTCCAAAGTTAAATAAAATGGGTAGTTAGGAGTTCAATATGTGTTGAATGATTGTAAATGTAAAGTTTGTGGGTGTGTGGAAATGGGTAAAGATAGACGTGGCTTTTTTCTTATTTAGTCAAATAAAAATAGGAACAAATTCCTTTTGTTTTATTCTTTTAAAAACTTTGTGTAAACTAAATAGATACATGGAAAGCACCCTAGCTCTTCTTATGTGGGATTCTTACCCTTTTTGGCAAAGAAAGATTGAACTAGGTTTCTTTGTGGTGGGTTCAATCTCAAATTTATAAGGAAAAATAGAGGATAAAATGTAAACATGCATGATTCTCTTGTTTTTTTGAAAAGGGGGAGAACCTATCATGATTATGGTCTCAAAAAGTTACTGATCCTATTTGAAAAGTTGGTAATTTTTAGTGCTCTTGTATGTAGATTTCCCTAATATGTCTCCTTACTAGGTCATCTCTTTTAGGATAAGTTGAAAATAGGTGAAGGAAGAACCAATGTAGATCCCCTTATTCCTCATGAAAGAAAACTTGCTAGGGAAAAGAAAAATGCCTTTACATAAGAATATTGGCAAGCAAAGGTAAACTATGGTGAATTGCTACTCTCACAAGAATGTGAATGAATCTTTTATCAAAAATTTGGAAGATTTAAAGCTTCATAAGTTGATGGATGAGGACTATGCTATTGATGGGGATGTTAGTGTGAGTGCAAATCAATCCATTGAAATATAGAAACTATTTATAGGTGATTAATCAATCGATTAAAGAGGAAAGTTATTAAAATGGAAAATTATGGAACTATTTAGGGTACACTTGGATAATCAAATCAATAATCAATTAATCAATCGAAGAGATTCTTTTTGAAATAGGAAACTATGAAACTATTTAGGGTGCACTTGGATAGTCAAATGGGCGATCGATTAAATATTGATGCAATTTAATCTAGGTCATGAAAGACCCATGTCAATTAATTGTCCATTTGAATGTGATGAAAATAGTACATATAAATAGGGTGTAGAACACATTGTTTGATATGAGCAACACTATGACTATCCATGAAGACCCACAATCCATATGACATAGAAGATTGGGCATTATAAAAAATGAGAGAGGTAGCGGTGCAAAGAAAAATGGTTAACTTTATCTATGAGTGTTTGAAACTAGATTGAAAAATCTTTGAAATGAAGTCAAAATATGGTCTATCCTTGAAGGATATTTTGAAGGCCATTCAATTGGATGAGTAGCTCATGTTATCTAATTTCTAGTGATTGAAAGAAGGGTGATTGATAAAAATAATGTAACAATTTGATAATTTTAATTTTTTTAATTATATAATTTAATAGTAAAAAGTGCATTCCTTACACTTTTATCCTTCATTTTACACTACTTTGTGTGGGTGTCCTAAGTACACTACCCTAGCACATGATTTTTACTAATTTGGCACTCACACCAATCTTAGATTATGATTTACATTTACAAATTTCATCATATCCTTGCTCAAAATAATTCTAGCTCTCAAATCACAACTTCCTCTATCGGGTTCAAAATTGCATGTGACTTGAACTAGTTCAAAACCATAATGCAATTTTGACCCACTTTACCCATTTCTAAAAGGTTAATTGTAGGCCTTGGATGAATTAGTTGCAACTAGCTATTAATTGTAGGCATGAGTTTTTTAAAATCCATGATAGTGCAAACAGTGCTTTTGGATTCAAATTTGTGTATTTTTTAATTTATATTGAGATTTTAGATCACACCAATGATCCATCAACTGGAGTTCTTTGTTGTATTCTTGATGACGGATCATTGAGTGTGATTTGAAGTGTTGATATGAAAAAATGCATAAGTGAATCCAAAGACACTCTATGTACACTAGCTATTATTTATCATCTCTAACACCAAATATTTTAAAGTTTTCATATAAAAGAACATTACTCCTAAATCTTTTTTAATCATTAATAAGATCCACCATTAGAACAACCCCACTACATTTATCTATCACAAGGGTTTGCTCAACAATTGTTAGTCACACTAGTTACATAAATAAATAAATAATTTATTTAGTCTCTATGAACAAAGAGTGTTTTTGGTTTGTGTATATTACAAATGCATCCCATTTACAACCAAAACGATAGGTCTCTATAAATTTTATTTCCGTTTTACTGGAAATTGTTTACTTGTATAAACATGGTAAAAGAAAATCGTTTTCAGTAATTTCAATTTTTAAATTGCGATCTGTTCCTTTCAGGTTTAAAGGCTAGATTCAATCGATTTCTCTTCACAAATAGGGGTTTAGACTCTGATAAAAATGGAAATTACCTTAAAAAACCACGCCTTTATCTTTAAAAAAAGAAAAAGTAGAAGCCTTTCGTTTCAATCTTAAAGCTTAAAAGACATTTCGGGATGTAAATATTCTTCAAGCCAAGAGATGGAAAGTTACCGCAATGCCATATGTCAGAGGTCCCATGGAGACGATTAATGTCGAAAAAAATACAAAGCCGGACTTGAATTTATTTCCTCCCTCTTTTCTGATCAGCGGCTTTTTTACACTAGTATAGGCTTCTCCATCCTCCAAATGCTGCCCCATTCTTTACACAGATTTTTTCTCCTCTGCTTCCGATTTCCTTTCCTTTACCAGAGATCTGCCATAATTAGTAAAGCTCGTCTCAAACCTCAGAGAAATTTTCGAAAATGTAAAATTCCTTTCAAAAATCATCAACAAGGAGGAAAAAGAAACTAAATTCCCAGCTCACGTGCCATGAAATGTATACTTCTTTAACAGAGATCTGCTATAATCAGCAAAGCTCGCCTCAAACTTGAGAGAAAAATTCAAAAATGTAAATTTCCTTAAAAAATCGTCAACAGTAAGGAAAAAAAAACTAAATCCTCGGCTCTCGTGCCATGAAATTTATACTTCTTTAACAGAGATCTGCCATTAACAGCAAAGCTCGTCTCAAACTTTAGAGAAAAATCTTAAAAATCGTCAACAAGAAGGAAAAAGAAACTAAATTCCCGGTTCTCGTGCCATGAAAGTTATACTTCATTGCGTCTACAAACAGCAAAAAATTCGAAACAAACAAAAGCTGAAATTGTTTTCGCAAATTTACCTCAAAAGGAAAGGAAGCTAGGAAATGCCGGGAACAAATTCGCCGTCAGAAAAATATCGCTGGCAATTCATATGGACCACAATGAAGTCGTAAGGCCTATAAAGTATAAATTAGTCATAGCTTTGGCACAACGGTTAGGGCAATGGATATTATATTTGCTGCAACTACCAAAAGCGTCATCTTAGTATTTTAATTCATTCAACGCTCACCAACCTCAAACAGATAAGTTGAACCAATCTCATTTCATAAATTTGGAGTAATCAACAAAATGCAAACATATTTTTCTCATCAAGATCGACAAAAAAAAATTATAATATACTGTCATCTGTGATTTTCCTCGACAAGGAAATCAAGTACAGCCATACACAATTATCTAGATTCACGTGGGTTAAAATTTAGCCGATTAAATTTAACCCCAGTTGACACAGGATCAGTTAGAGAGGTCATCTCTTTTAGCGGAAGCTCTAAAGCATTTCCGTGCCCCCAAATGTAGCGGAGCCCGTGATAGAAAAAGAGATTCTGTGAAAGAAAGGTGCCACGACTGCAGTGACGGGATAGTTGAGCGGAGTGTGAATGTAAATTGGAAGTTGGAAAGGCAAAGAGAAGCCATGTTTATGAGGCATGAGGCGGTGTCTTCAAATAATACAGCAGCTGATGCAGCCGAAATTAAGGTTGCTAAATCAAACTGATAGGTTTTCCTGTGAGCGCTTGAATGCGCCAACAATTCAGTCCCGATTTTTATGTCTCACGCCGCCAATTATGAGCAGCCGGAGAAATAGGTATTTAAATGGAGTCGTTTGACAGTTCAGACTCCGCCTTCATCTTCATTTAATTGACGGGACAATTGGAATTACTCCACCCAGCATAATCTCTGTTCATGGGCATTTATTTGTCTCCCGCCGTTAATCACTGCATATCTCATTCGAAATGTCCGATGCAATGATGCGGCGTTCGCTACAGGAGATCAAATAGACGGGCATGGCTACCCAGGTGACAATTTGCACCCACGCCATCGATAGGCATCCGATGGCCCGCCGCATGCCATGCCATGCCATACCTGCCTCTGATGGCCGTAGTCTGCCGTCCACGGGTTGTCTTTTTGTCCAGCACCCTGTTGTCCTTGTCAATGTCATTATTACAGGTTGGAGGTATTGAGATCTGCGGCTGCCTTTGAACTCGAAACCTAAAGTCAACTTGCAGGCCAAGTACAAGCACCACACGGAGCAGCGACAATTTTTTCCAATATTAATGTCACCATTAATTTGACATGCTGCAAATTGATTCTTCAACGGCTACCAGCGTTGCAACAGAATGCAAGTTGGCCAACGCGATTTTCTTCCAAAAGTATTAACTCTGGTTTTTTAAACTTACATTGCTATTCGGCCGAAGTTTCTCTTACTGGACCAGCATTCATACCATAGTTCAGGAGTGACCAATCTGCGTTGTTTTCATTTCTGCCAGCATCGACCAGTTGAACTGCTTTCATTTTTGTCAGCACCAAATTATTTTCACTATTGTTTTTTTTGTCTTTTTTTTTAATTATTCCAAACAGAATCTTTATATAATGTGTATAGTTTTAAATTAATGGAGAGAATCAATGTTAATGTTTGTCTCACTACCACACACAGACAGAAAATCCAAACAAACCCCAAATAAATTGAGACAAGGCAGGCAGAGCACGCCCCAGTGAATTAAATCTTCTTTTTAATTGCTCAACTTGAACCTCCTCTCCCAATTGGTCTCATCCTTATCACTCGAACTCTCTTTCTATTGGTTTGTTTTTTTTTATTTGCTTCTTCACTCCACCCTTCCAAAACCGTTTCCTCACCTTTGTTCTCTATTCTCTATTTTGCCACACAAAATGCCTATTTTTTTTTTTTATAGTTGTTTACAGCTTCAAAGAGGACCAACTCAAGTGCCAATAAAATAAAATTAGCATATTTATATTTTTTTTAAATATTTTTTAAAATAGAAATCTAATAAATTTTTTAAAAATATACACTAATTTACTTTAAACTGATTTTATTTATTTTTAAAAATATTTTATAATTTTAATTTAAAATAAAGTAATTTTTAAATCATTCTAAATAAAATAAAATTAACATGTCTATATTTTAAAATAATCATGTTTTTAAATTAAGATCTAATAAAAAAAATTTAAAATGCATACACTAATTTACTTTAAATTTATTTTATTTATTTTAAAAAGTAATAAAATACAATTTGGGGCTGATTTAGAATTGTGTTGGAGATATACTTAATTTTTGTTTGAGCGCAATAGTGAAATCTTCTTCTACTTTTAATATAACATAAATTAAGTTATCTTAATTTTATCTCAAAAAGAAATTTCTATTAATTAAAAAGATTTTAATTATAAAAAAACAAATCATATTAAATATAAGAAATATATTTTTTATAAAATTATGTCATGTTTATTTAAACATTAATAAAGTTATATTATTATAAAGATATATCTTTTTAATAAAGATATATCTTTTTATAAACATATATTATCTAAAACCACAATGGCTCACCTTAGCATACTAGACAGTACAATGATTGATTATTATTTTGATTAAATAAATTATCATGCATACTTAGCAAGTTAGGAATAATTCAACTAAGAACACATTTTTATCACCAACAACCACAATTGATTACTACAAAGAGAGCAAAACATAAGAGCATTTTTCTTTCTTTCTTTAAATGCCACGTCATAGGATATGTAAGAGGTCAATAATTTATTTTCTTTTTAATCAAATATTGTTTATATTTTATAAATTTCAATATTTTAGAATACGTTTTTATTTCTTTACCCAAATTCTCTAAACCTCAATCTGAAACAAATTTTAGATGAAAAAATGCCTAAAGAGAACCCTCCATCACTAAAAGGAAGAAAAGTACATGAAAATGCTTCTTAAACCAATCTAATGAGGAGACTTTTGTGCAAATTCTTAAAAAAAAATCAACTATAACAGTAGAAACATATATAAACAGAAAATAAGCAATATACCATAACAAAAATGTATGTGGGAAAATTCTTTTGAGAGAAAAATCCACACTCCAATTCCAAAGCAACCCAATGCATTCTTTAGTAAGCCAATGGAATGCAATAAACTTGTAGATAAATCTATAATAGGAATATCACCAACATATATTTAACTAGAATAAATATGACAACATAATAGTATCACTTAAAAAAATAAAGATCCTCCACATGGGACGTGAACTCTCCCACAAGAAAAAAAAATCACTAGAATATATGAAATAACAAGTGTATATAAAATATATTACAATGAGCATTAGGAATGTAAAGTTGAGACACCTTTTCCTATCACTAATGGATCTTTTACTATCAATATCACCAGCTTCCTTTACCAATAGCCTCATTTCTTTTATTATCTTTTACTAATGTAATGGATCTTGGTAGCCTTATTTAACAATTTTGTTTATTTTAATTAAATAATTGTTTAATTAAAATTCATTTAACACTTTCCTCTAAAATTAATTAAATGATTATTTATTAATTGTTTAATTAATTCATCAAAACCCCTTTTGAAAACTTAAATAATTATTCTTAATTATTTAATAAAATCACCACTTTCCCTCTCTTTTGAAGTTACAGGTCCATTTTATGATTAGTTTATGAAGGCAATATTTGAGCAAACTTCTAATCTTTTTTTTCTGCACGGAAGTCAAACTGTCCAAAAAAAACACAAGTTCCTTAGTTTAATAACATTTCTATTTGGTGTTTTAAAACTGAACAAACAAAACAAGATAAGACTTAAGTTTGGTGCTTTAAAATATACAATGAATTATGACCAATCGAGTTTTATTTTGTTGACCAAACACACGTTTTAATTATGTTGACCATTAATGACCAAGAGTAGGAAGATTTCAATTGGTGCTTAAAATTGAAAAATCATTTTTCTATATTGCACTATTGCTATGAATTGTGTTTGATATCTCAAAGACTTAAATTTGGTGAAACTAAAAAGAATATTGTTATCTTCATAACACTTCAATTTGGTTAAATAACTCCACTCGAGGGTTTTCATGAACAATTGCAATGAATTGTCTTTGAAGTGTTTGTTGTGATTGGTAAAGTTAAGTATCTATCCTCTCACCTCACATCCTTGTGACAATCTTGGTTGAAGGAAAAATACTTTGAGCTTTACATTTGAGTATTTTTCTCCTTTTGGCCATAAAGAGAGGGTCTTGCTATGAAACACATCTTGCACTGGAGAATTCATAGTCAAGTCCTCGAAATAGCACTTTCATTAGCGGGCTATATAAGTGTTACGAAAATTGTGAGATAAGTAGCTTCAATGACATGCCAATAATAGATTGCACCTAATCCCATGCTTTAAGTGGAACGGGAACGGTTAAAGAGCCTTAAGTGGCCAGCGGGTGAGTATTGGATGCCTATGTTCTTAGTTTGTTGTCACTAGAACCCTTTGTTCTTAGATACTATCCAGTCCGATCAATCGAGTTATTTTTAGTGGTGCGTCGAAGTCAAGCTTCTCTATTGTAAGTGGACTCCCAGAAGTTACTTGCCAAGTCCGATTTTGATCAAAGCAAAGAGATTAAGAGTTTCATTCTTAACAATCTCGACACTTTGATCTAAAATTGCATGTAAAATTGCCTCCTCTACTTACGAGGAGCGTGAGGCAGGCCCACTAGGAAAAATGTACCCACTTGAGCTAGGATTGTACTTGATTGTGAGTCAGTTAAAACACATTGCTTGATTTGAAACACTTGAAGGATAATGAACATGATCACTAAAATGTCAGACCCTTGTGGTTTAAGTGGAATGTGAGAGTAGCCATATGTTTTACACTCCTTGAGGTTTTACCTTGAAGGTTTTCGAGCATTTAGGCTACAATCATAGGTCACTTTATCCAAGGTCAACATAGGGAATTGTAGCTTTCATATGTTCATCTCTACAACATTGAGCTTTGAAAAGAGGGATTTATTGAAGTTACAAACGCTTCGACACAAAAACAATTGTTCAAGCCATTTTTCAGTCAAGTTAGTACTTTTGTATCACATTTCCATATCTAGAAGACCACAAATTTGAGAGAGAAATCAAAAACACTTGCACAGAAAGCCTAGGTGCTAGAAACATAATTTGCAAAACTCTCGCATTTAACCCTGTCTGCCATCACTTGCCTATGATCTCGAGAAAGTACAAAATCCTTAAATGAGAATTCATATTCCAACTCTCCAAAAGAAAACATCGTAACTCTAGACATAGCAAGAAACGTGCTTGGAGAAACTACCACAACCAATCTATCATTGTAAGGAACTTTTACGATCGTTTATCACCACCTCCTGATTGGGTTGACCCTAGGCCTAGACTATTGTTAGAAAGTGGTTTATGACTACAACCAGATTATAATCTCGAAGGAAAATGGATACCAACACAAACAGTTCCACAATTCCCACAAGCAGTACCATAGATGAGAGAACACCATAGGTATCCGTAGGGAGAACCACGAATAACGAACATAAACTTACAAATAAAGAAACAACATGGGCCTCACAAAAAACCAACACAGGTGAAGAAATTGGACCATGGGGATATGATCCTAATACTACCTCAGAGGGAGTCACAAATATGATGCCCACCAAACAACCCCCTACTACATATTAACTCTTGCTATCACATCAAAACACTATTGCCAAATCTAGTCAAGACCCAAAAGATGTTATCATTCATGATCACAATAGTGAAGAAGAATTTACAAAGGAAGAATATGAACAATATGCAAACCACCCTAAAACATTGAAACTAATGGATAGAATGCTTAGAAAGGATCCAAACTCATACTTAATGCACTTGGCCCAAGGGGGTGCAAAGCTACCCGTAGATTTCAATCTAGATGCGTTAAAATATTCTACCTTAGTTCCATTAGGAGAAACAATGGTGGTTAGAAAAAATAACTAAACCAAACGAACTCCCAAACATGACACCAATATTCATAGCGAAACAAAATGATGGTCTAAACCAAAGTGTGGATAACCCATTATACAGAAAACCAACTAAAGTTGAACAAGCTATGGTAAAACTATTTTTAAATGAATTCATGTTTATTACATTGGTTTAATAATTATCTTTGAATTCTTTTATTTTACAGTTGCATTTCGTGAGTGAGGGATTAGATTTTGATCTTTATTTAGGAATTAGATTAGTTTCTTTTTTCCTATATTTTGGCCATTGTTTTTCATCATGATTTTTTCCTCACACAATATGTTCATATCCAACAATTTTATGTCCATTTGGAAAATATAATAAATCTCCCATGTGTTACTTTTTTATTAATGTTGTCATTTCTTCATCCATAGCCTCTTTCCAAGAATCTACATTATTTATACCAATAGCCTCCTTTACAATCCTAGACTTATGAGTGTTAGTGTATAAAGCAATATCACACATTTTTCCAAGTAATAATGTGTTCTGTCAATGGAATTGAAGTCATTGTATAAAATAATTGTATGTTTGGTTTGGATAATTGATGCCATTGTTAAGGGTACAAGTAGATCTATTATTAAGACACCATGCTAATGTAAAAATTATGTTGTGGGAACAAATCGTATCGTTTAAAGCATGCCAACCTATAATGCAAGATTGGGGTTCGATTGAATTTTAGGATGATAATATTCCCATGTTTGTTTATATTCTTGACTTTATGGTAGAAGATTTAATTTTTTAAATACATATTTGAACAAGATAGAGGTCCACTAACCATCTTAATATTATTCAAAATGGGTAGGCGGAATAAATGGGAATCACTCATTTCTCTAGATGTGCAAGACATTCCCAATCGTGGAAATCATTTCTCAAGTGTTGACCTTGAATGGACACCTAATGGAGGTGACAATAGTGAGATGGACATATGTGTTTCAATCCCTCTTGAAAGACTCCCTCACTTTGTCAAAGGAGAAGGTTTATTGGATAGTACAAAGATGACATTTATACGCAAATTGAATAGAAAGAATGACTTGATATAACCTACTGACCAGACAATGAAGATGTACTCAAGGTTTGCTTAGATTTAATATAATAATGAAGCATGCCATAACTTATATTTTCTATTTTTTATATCAATTAATATATATATTTTATGCATGTGAAAATAGTTATTGGTGTGCTTTTGGCCATGAGGACAACAGAAATACCTCTAAAAACAACTTTTAAAATAACTCTGAAAACAAGAAAAGGAAATGAAGGTTTATCCAAAAAATGGGTTGTCAAACCCACTTTCTTGTTAGGGTTATGTATGGTAGACCAGATGTTGCAGTCATTACATATACTAATTTCAGTCATTGTGATGCTAAAGGTGAATTTTTTCATGGAGAAGATGACCCTTTTGGTGATCCAAGGAGTAGTGTTGCACCAAGGTTGTCAAATGAATGTAAATCGTATATTGAATCCTTATTGCTAATGGGGGTGGGAATTGATACAATATGTGAACAACACTATTTAGACCCTAGTTTGATTCAGTTGATGAATAAGAGGGACACATATTTGTTGAGGAAAGATGTTTTGAATTCATGGAATAGAATACGTTCAATTCGATCCCAAAAGAATGAAGATGATGCAAAAAGTGTAAGCATGTGGCATGTTGAGGAGAAAGATAACTTCTTCTATTATAAAAAGCCAAACAATGTAGAAAATATTTCATTTATCATAGGCATTCAAACACCATGGATGCAAGAAATGATGGTGAAACATTCACATAATGCAATTATTGTTATAAATTCCACATTCTCAATGAATAAATATGGTATAAGTAAAACAATGTTAATTATATTTATGGATCTTAATGAAATCAATAATTTATTCTACTAAAAATATAATAATTTATGGTTTATTCATGTGTAGTATCAGTTATATACCTTGCTTGTATTCGATGAACAAGAGGCTAGTATACCTGTTGCATGGGCCATATCCTCAAGAAATAAAGTTGAGGATATAAATGAATGGCTGCCAGAAGTTTATAAAAGAGGAAAACAATGTAAAAAAGATTGGAATGTCAATGCATTTATGACAAACAATGCTAGTACTGAGATTGAAGCAATCAAGTTTGTATTGGTCTTAATCTTTTATTTAAAATAAAGTTAACTCGTTGTAATTGCTTAATATTTAGTCTATAAAAAATTGAACATTACACTTATCATCGTAGCTTGTAGATTATCCTTTGATTGCCTGGTACTTTTATGTATTTTGCATGTACATAGGGCATGGTTGAAGAATGTATACAGGTAAGTCAATATTTTATTAAAATAAATGTAATAGCTGAACATTACATGTTTGAATTTTATAGCTCAATATTATGTTTTATAATCCAGGTATGTCAGTAATAAGGATGTTGGGACTAATATGTTTGATAGATTGGGTGAGATAATATATGCAATGAGTGATAATGAAGACATCACTACTCATTTGATAACAAATTTCATTGAGGAATTCAAAGAGGAGAAAAATTTATCGATTACTTTCGAAAAATTTGATGTCATGATGAAACTCGTATTGGTAAGCTTATTGAATTATTCATTATGGTTTTCTATGCATTTACATTGTTTAACTTGTTTTTTTATTTATACTAGGACATCATTTTGTAGGTTTGTATAGCAATGTGGGCAAAAAACTATAGAAGTTTCCCTCATGCAAATCAAGAAACCAAGGCTTCCATAGAGTCGTACCACTGCTACATCAAGAGTCACTATTTAAGTGATCGTTCTAAGAGATGCATGAGGAAAATGGATTGGCTTATCCATACACTTCTTCATAGGGTAGAGCCATTCTATAAAAATAAAAGATATTTGCAATTATCTGGGTTTTTGACTAACTTCAAAAAAGAGTGATATCTACATTAGAGAAGTAAAAAAAAATACCAAATACAGATTGTTATCCATATGATCTCCTCCCTAACACATACCAGATAAGAAGCCAAACAATTCCAACAAAATGACCTATCTTGTTAGAAAATTTGGACCAGATTTGCATGTGTGACTGTCAGTGGGAAAAGAAGGGAAACACATGCAAACATGTGTTAAAGATTTTAGATCTTCTAAAGAGAAACAAAATAAATGAGCAAGATCAAGTTGTTGGTAAGGGCCATTTGAGATTTAATTTTAACATTTATATGTTAAATGATTATTATATTTTATTCAAAAATTACTAAATTAATCTTATTAAATTATAGATGGTGTTACTCCACTGCTTGATGATGATGACAATGTTACAGGGAGTTTCAGTCACAAAAACAATACCATTGGTAATATTGATATGGTATTTACAATTAAATATTAGTTTATTTTTTATGGTTCACAAAATTAATTAAATCTTAATCCAATTATAGATGGTTGTAATCAAATAGATGATCAATATGTGCTTGGGGTTGTCATTGGTGAAGACCAAAGAATAGGTAAATCTCAATCTCACCATTTTATAATGAAATATTAATATATTTTTAGATTTAATCATTTTTATTTGTATTACAAATGGCTTGAAATCATTTGATGCTTCAAATTATGACTTTCAAAATTTTATTGATTATTTAAATCGTTTGCTCAAAAAATTACCAACTAGCGAAGATGAAAAATAATGTTTTTGTCAATGTATAAAGAGATTGAAAAAAGATATACATACATCTCTTCCTTCCTCTTCGACATTTACACCAATCCCTGGTTTAGATAACATGTCTATGAGACGAATATCACCATGGTTCAATCCAAGCAAAATGCACAAACGTCGTTTAATTCATCAAAGAGAGAATGCCATTTCTGAAGACTTGAATGAAACAATTCAGGACTATGAAAAATTTCAATTCCGCTCTACAGGATGTAGAAAAAAAAAGGAAAAAAAGGTCATTAAACACTCAGGCATCGCAATAGAAGAAAGAGTTAGTATCATGCAACAACACAATGAGTATATTTTTCAAAATAATTTTAGTAATTTGCATTACAATACTTCTTGTTTTTATTTCATATGTTAAATATATGTCATGTTGTAGGTTTGGATGATCAAGAAAGTACTCAACGACATCAATTACCTTTCTCTATTGATCTAAACCAAACAACAACAAATGAAATACAACTTATAGATGGTAATTTTTTAACTATTAAGTGTGTTTATTAACTTTATAGACAATTAATCAATTCCTATCTTTAATCAAATTTCTAATCTTTATAACTTTACTATTGTTTATATTAATTACATAATGTAATTTCACACTTGAAAACTTTATCTATGTTGATGTGTTAAATATGTGTGTCATTGCAACTTCAGAGGATCAACAAAATAGTAGAGAATGTATGTTACCTTTTTCTATTGATCTTAACCAAGAAATGACAATAGAGACAATGCAAAGTGGAGATGATATAAAAATTATAGAACACACTTCAATCAATTTTATGTAGATTTAATTTGTAAATTATTTTCTAAGTTGATGTCTTAAATGTGTATGTTATTGTGGCTTTAGATGATCAACAAAACACCCAACAACATATGTTCCATTTTCTATTGATCTTAACCAAGAAGCAACAACAATGGATGTAATGCAAAGTAGAGATGGTAACAATATGGTAATTTGAATTTTATAAATTATAGATAAGTTTTATTTGGTGCCCCTAATTTATTTACTATTTAGCTAATTAATCAAATTTATGGTTTGACTTGTTATTGTGTAGTCAAATTTTCATCCATCAAGTGGCATGAGGAGGCTAGATTTTGATGATCTACCACAAGTGTAAGATTTGTCTGAGACATAAGATCAATTGGACTATTATGATTTAATGTGTAGTTATTCTACATATACTTTATATGTAGATCTTGAGACAACATATGTAACATTTTGTAAAAAACATTTTGAGTTGGTATAAATGCCAATTTCTATATGTATAGAGAATTATTCTACAGTTATATATATATATATATATAAGTCTATTTACAATATATTTTTTCCTTATGTGCATGTTTTTCAACTTTAAACATTTATACTTGAATGCATATTCATTTTAGAATGGTTGAATTATAAATAATAACATGTTATAGATTTATTTCTTACAATCCAATGGCTTTCCATGATGGTAGTCATAGTTAGATATATAATTTTTTTTAAATTAAAGAAATCTCAATTATGTATTACCCTTAGCCATCTTGAAGGGTCCCAATTATTTTATTGTTATTTTTCCTATGCAAGTAACCTCATCTCTTTCATTATGAGAAATTTTAACTTTTGACTGAACAAGAATCGTATTTGGTAATGATGTTTTGGTTTGTTTGATTTATTTTTCTAATTTGTCACTCAATCATATGTTGCATTTGGTATAGATTGAGGTTTTAATAGTTTATTTTAAATATTTCATTTTGATAGAGCAACAAATTTTTAAATCTATATGTAATGGTGACACTACTTAACTAAGTTATTAGTAGGTAGCTATCAATTGTGTCATTTATTATGGTATCAATTGTACACATCCAAACTAGATCCACTTATCCATTCCCAAATGCTCCATTTCATATTTTTTGACCCATGTTAAAAACAAATCAAAGAGTTGTTTAGATCAAATTAAAACAAATCTATAAAAAAAACCTCAATGGATGCAATTGAAAAACAAACACATTGAAGAGGGGTAGGAAGAAGAGAAGATTGGATTTGAAAGAAAAAATATACTCAAGAAAGGAAAACGCATACTAAATGATAAAAAGAAAGAGACAAGTACACACCTAATATGTATGTACTTGGATTGACTAGAAATGAGACACAAAAATAATAGGAACCTCTCGCACTTATACATTCATGTTTAAATTTCAAATAATGGAATTTATGACCATTAAAAAACTAATTTGGACATGAGTGCCCTAGATTATACTTTCTTATATTGAGGTAAGATTTAATAAGGTGTTCATCTAGGCTTATTGGTTTCATTTCTAAAATTAATTCCTTAATCCACATGTTTCTCACACCTTATTATTAGTTATTATATAGTCTTGTGTATGTCCCATCTTTTTCTATTTATGTATTTAAATTAGATAAGAGTAAATTCATTTTGAATATTTATTAGAGATAGATAGCTATTTAGCATACAATACATAAAAATAAAGTATTATATTCTATTGATAAATCATTAGGATAATATCATTCAGGTTTATATTTCACTTAGGTTCTTGTATGCATCTCATATCGTAGTTATTTATCATAGTGAACCACTTTATAAAAAAATAAAAAACAATAATATGAAGATAAACTTTTGTTCACTTTGAATTATTTAGTTTCTTCATTCCAAATAATATAATCTCAACACTTTATTAATACTCAAATTATTACATTATATATTCAATTTAATAAGCATGAAAATCATTTACTTTTTTTAGGGTAGTGATTTATTTCCTCACAATCTATAGTAATATTTTTGAACATATATTTCACATGCAAATTTGAAACACTAAAATTTAAATCCTAGTCATGTTTTTATTTGATATTGTTTTGTTATGTTTATAAGGAAATAAAACATTCTTGTATAAATATTTAAGGTAAAAAAAGAAGAAGGTAAAATGCATAATAATAGCGGTTAGTGGGAAGGGAGTTAGCTTGATACCATTATGAAATTTTAAATTTCAAGCGGATCTTTGGAGGTACAAAACTAACTTGAGATAATTTCTAACATGTAGATTTAAACACAAAACAAAACTTTTTAGACAAAAAAAACTTTTTCAACAATACAGTAAAACAAAATATTTTAAACATAAAATAAAGTAGATAATAAGTAAATAATTCTCCATAAATAAAAATAGTTTATCAAATAAAAAATAATACTTATAAATCTTTAAAAGATCTATAATACACCAATTCCAAAAATTAAAAAGAAATAAAAAAATTAACTAAAAGTGAATAATAATTTTAATACACTAGTTTTTAAAACATATAATAAAAAATTAAAACAAAATTAATGCACTTTTTAAATATGTTTTAAAAAACTTTAAAAATTAAAATAAAAATCTATAGAATTTGCCCAACAGATCTCGGCAGCCACAAATCTCAATGGGCATTGATTGCAGAGTGCAGGTGATGGTGACAGCCACAACAGGACAGGAAGAGCTGGAGACAACGACAAGCAGGTACAAACCATTAGCAGAGGCTTGCAGGGGCTTGCACGGGTGCAGCCATCAGATGGCCATTAGTGCAAATTATCACCTGTATAGATAGCTCCAAATAGACGAGGGATTTGTCAGGCTCGAGAAATGTTCTAACGCCTTGAAGCAAATTAGTCGCCAGAGTTGCATTGCATTTGTTTTTAGGATTATTTATGTCTTCTTGTTGTCTATTTTATTGATGGTGGATCACCAATTTTGATAAGAAATATCGATTAAAAAATTTATAGAGTCAAATACAATACAAATTTAGATTTTGAATTTATATATTAAATAATATTTATTTTCAAATTATTTTAAAGGAACCGATCAGTAATTCAGACAGAGATTTGTGCATTTATTGATGCAAATTAAATTTTATTGGTCAATGTAATTATTTTAATAATTTTTTCGATGACATTGACCAAGGTCACATAAGATTGTGATCCACTTCTTGTTATGGCTTTAATGGGTCAACACACCCTTTTGTAGAGCCTACGGCTTTAAACAGGCTGAGATAACATTGGTAAAAGTAAAGGCATTCACCCCCATTTGATTTTCATTTGCTTGCTCTACATTTGCTCAAAGAGTGCTAGCGACCCATACCCATGACCCCACCTTGCATGAGCCACTCTCATGACAATCCACAAATACATAGGGGAGAGGATCCATTAGTTGAGCATATTAATTTTGCGCTTTTCAAAATTTTACATGGAAATTTCAAATCACTTCCAATTTTTTACAACAATTTATTTGATAAGTACCGAGTCTATAACTAAAGTTTTATGGTCACATCATCAAATATGATGGCACATCAACATGTTTTTTGTCGAGGTGTCCAAAACGGCCCAGAAAAGGTGAGACCGATAGTTATGCATTAAATCATGTTTTACTGGTGTGTTGATGTGGCATCACATGATTTGTTGCTTTCAAGATCTAAGGAATACATTTCATTCAATTATGGGGGATAGTCATCAACACTAATAACTTTAAAGTCATAATTATTGGCCCAATATTGTTAAAAAATGTATAGGAGTGAATTTGCACCTCTTGGGAAAATTCCCCTTTTACCCTCCTTCACTTTAGAAAACCAAACTCAAAGGTGAAATTCCACCTAAGCCTGCTGCCTTCATTCCACTTGGCATCCTTTTTGTGCATCGGAAGAGGATTTACTGTCGGGGATGCCCGTGCACTGCGCAGACGTCTGCATGACACGCTTACATCCCTGGCAGATTCCCACGACTGAAGCTTGTAGAGGCGTTACACTTTCCATTGGAGGTCAATTTGTAATGCCCTCTTCGGCCGACCAACCCGAATATGGTCATTTCTTTCATCTTCTTTTTCATATTTACTATTCCTTGACTCATTTCAAGGATGGATGATCTCTATGAGCATTGCTACAAGCTGTTAGCATTCACTTCAAGAATTCAAGCAAAATTTTGGCACTCCATAACAGCAAGTCCATCACTCTGTCACTTCAATAGAGCAAGTGAAGAACAACACCATTGCAGTAGAGGCTTGAGTTCCTCTCATTTTCTCCCCCACTAGCCTTGAGCGCTTTGGGCGAAGGTGGTAAGCTTTCTACTCCTCTCCTCTATTACTTGGTTGAGTAAGCACATTACTATTTTGTAGTGTTTTAGTGTTCTTTTGCTTTATCTCCTTCCTTATCGTACTATTTCTCCATTGTTGAAAACTTGGATGTCTGTGGAGGTGGAAACACCAAAACGGGGGTCTGCCTCTATACAACCCCCCAACAATTTATCTATTTTTTGCGTGTAGGTGGAGATATTGTGGAGTGAGCTGGCGAACAAGTCTTTTGGTGAGATCATTTTTGTCACCCTTGTGTTAATCTATTTGTTTTATCATATTCACTTATATGTTTTGTACTTCTTAGTGTTATTTTGTTCCCTTAGAAACCATTAGCTAGGTCGATAGTCTATTTTCTAAGGGTTAGACCTTGTCTTTTTGGTCCTCTGGTCGTATAGATGCCAGTGCACCTGAGAGACGCCAGCGTGCCGCGCTGTCATCCTAGAACCGCGCTTTTGTCCTCTAATAGAGAGTTATCTAAGACACAAATTTGATCTTGAAAACTGACTTGCCTAGTCCCCTTTCAAGTCTCAGGTTTGTAGAGTGATCGAAGGACCTTATAGTTCTCATCATTCTCGTCCTGCACTTCTTAACCTTCCCTTAAATTGAGGTAAATTAAGACAACTTGCTGCTCTCGACCCTCCGTGACCTGGGGCCTTGACGTGGTTGGTCCCCCTCTCTTACAACTTTGGTGAACCCGACGTAAACCATTTTGGTTACGTTCTATTATACTGAAATTTTCTTTCCTCACATCCTAGGAGTGTTGTAGGTGTGTGTTGTAAGGCTTTTACCTTGCAACCCAACCTGCGACCCCTAGTAGGCATAGTTGGAAGGTTCCGAAGGTGTTGCATAACGAAACCTAAATTGGGTCACTACCTTATCCTGTAATCTTTAGGAGGATCTATGGAAGTGTTGTTTAGTGTGCATGATGGCCTCTTTCTTAAATCAACCTATTCCCCCCATGTAGCCTGTGAGCAATAGTAAGGATATAACCTTCACTTCACAAGACCTGTCAATGGGTTTTAATAGGGAACCATCTCCTCTTTACATCCATGCAAGTATAAATGGGAATACCATAGCTGGTGTTCTTGTTGATCTAACATCTCAAGTAAATGTTATAACTAAGGAGAATATGATAATCAACTTCATACACAAGGATGGGTATGATGCACCTGAGAGTACTGTCTGCACACACGATGGGATTTTCGTAGCTCCTATAGGTAGCATTGTCCTATCAGTCCTCGTTGGACCTAAGTCCATGAACCTTATGTTTGATATCATCCTAGGGTCTAAACTCTTCAGAGTGAAGCTAGGTATCCCTTGGCTAGTAGTTATGAATGCAGTTCCTTCAATTGCGCATAAGTGTTTGAAATTCACTCATGGGGGTTCGGTATATGTTGTCCATGACACCGGTTATAGACCACCAATTGCGTGTGGCAGCTATACCTTAGATTACTTCTGGCCTACACACATTGGTCCTCTCCGCCTAGGAAGGACCTCTTGTATCACACATATCAAAATTACAAGAAGAGACGTGCTAGGACGAAAGTGAGATTCCCTCCTTTGCCTTATGTTGTTTCACATAGGGCTTGCCTGAAAGCTGACAATGATGCCACCAAGGCACATAGAAGAGAAGTGGTCCTGAGATCCTCCTTCTTCCTCTTTTGTTGTTCAGCTTGACGCTTCCTCTCACTCTGTTGTGGTGCCATCTGGTTTTGCCTCACGTTTGCGAGAAAATCCTATGTTGCCCGCTTGGCGAAGGGTCAAGCGTCCCGCATTCGAGCTTCTTGTCTTACCCATAGAGCCTAGGCCCGTTCGATATGGTAGATAGAAAGCACCCCGTGAGGAATCCTCTATGTCCTGGGCTCTGCGACCTCCTACCATTTCTGCTCCTAAAGTAGTGAACGGGAAGAGGCCCTTTGCTGAGGCATTGGAGTCGATTCCTCCCGCTGTTTCTGAACTTGTCCCTCCTGCTCCCATCCGAGATTTTGTCCCTCTACTATAAATAGTTGTGGAGGATACTCCCATCGCTGAACAGGAGCCTTCCGCTCCTTCGCAACTTCTGGCCTCTAGTTCAAAGAGTCGCAAAATTTGCCTTGCGTGTAAATGCAAGCACCGACAAAAGGCTCTCTTAGCTGAGCAGGTGACCTCACAAAGGAAGGAAGAGGAGATGACCACCCCTGTATTAGGGCCTTCTATCGCATCCTCCTCTCTCCTCCCTGTTGAGAATTTGTGTCTCAACTTCCAATTTGAACCCTCAGAATTCAAGACTTGGAAAAAAATTATTGTTCTCCACCTTTACCGCCATACCGCGCTTGGCTTATTGATGCCCTTACAGCTTTACCGCAGTGGCTTGGTCTGCCCCTAGCAGTACCGTAGTGATAGGCTTGGCAGTTACCGCCTTACTGCACGCAGTGAGTTTACTCACCGTGGTGGTCGCGGTAGGCGGCTTGTTGCCTGCCTCGCCGATCACCGCCTTACTGCGGCTGGCGAAGACCTTCACTGTGGCGGTCTTGGCAATTACCACCATAATGCGGGCGGTGGGTCCTCTCACTGTGGTGGCAGTGTTGAGATCGCATGCGGTTGACCTGACAGTTACCACCATACCGCAGGCGGTGGGTCCTCTCACCGCGGTGGCCGCGGTGAGACCGCCTACGGTCTGACTGGCGGTTACCGCTCTACCACAGGGTGGCCTAGCGGCCCCCATGGTAGCACGGTGTGACCGCCAATGGTTTTCTCGGTGGCTTACCGCCACACCGCGGGTCGACTCAAACCTAGCAGCGGTAGCGCGAGCAAGGCAAGGCAGAGCTCGAAGGCGCATATCGACAAACTGCCATACTGCGATGGGTGAAGACAAGCTCGACAGTAGCATGGGGAAGCATGGGTGAGTTCAGCAGAGTTCACTGCTTTACCTCAGATGGGTAGATTCAACTCGGCAGTGGTGCGGTACAGTCTTAGAGAGCTCGGATGAGCTCAGATCAGGTTTGACCGAGTTGGACTCAGAGTCAAAGAGCGACAGCGAATGCAGGAAGGACACATGGCTCAGTGTCAAATGTTAATTGGCCAAAGGCAAATATAGTAAAAGCAGTAATTGTAGGTCGATTTTAGCTGATGACAGGAACCCGATTTGGGTGGTGAAGTTATTGTTGGGTGGCTTGATGCAATCATCAAAGATTGATGGCATACTGGAAGTTCGATGGATGAACCTGAAGCCGTGGGATTGGTTGAGAGGGTGAATGCGATGAAGACTTGTAAAGTCAATGTGAGGTTGACGGATATGTACATGTAGGTTGCAAGTCGATGTAGTCTAGTCGAGTGAATTCATTGTATACTTTGCAAGGAAGTATTGTAACAGTGAGTAACAATTAGAGTGTTGTTGTGAGCTGAATAGAGAGTGAAGACTGAATAATTTTGTATGTAATAGTTTATTGCTGTAATACAAAATTGTCTTTGCTTGGTGTGGTGGGTTTTTTACCTGAAAAGGTTTTCCCACGTAAATATTTGTGTCATCTGTGAATGCTTAATCTGTTATCTCTTTTATTTTGCATGTATTCATCTCAGTAGTCTTTATAAGCTATTTGAACCAGTTTTTGCTCTTCTCCTCTATTGTATTAGTGTGAAGGGAATGTATTCTGCACTGTTGGGTCATTAGATCCATCCTCGTTTTCCTTTCAAGTGGTATCAAAGCCTGGCCCGTTGTGTTATCATTGAGAGAAAGATCAATTTCTTGTGCTAATACTATTTCAGTGGGAGTCTTGCATTGTTAAAACTTGTTTATGTTTGAGATGGCGAGTACATCAGGTAGAGTAGATATTGAAAAATTTAATGGCAGCAACTTTGAGTTATGGAAACTCAAAATGGAAGACTTGCTGGTGGATAGAGACCTCTAGTTAGCAGTGTCTAGAACTAAGCCACAAAGTACAACGCAAGAGGCTTGGGATCTTGTTGATAGAAAAGCAAGAGGTCTGATAAGATTGAGTCTATCCAATTTTGTACTCTTGAACGTCCATGAGGAGCAGTCTGCAACTTCATTGTGGAAGAAGCTTGGTGATATTTATCAAGGAAAGTCTCTGGTAAATAAGTTATTCCTGAGGAAGAAGTTGTACTCCTTGAAGATGGAGGAAGGTGCATCTATTGTAGACCATCTGAACTCGTTTAACATGAGTGTCACTCAGCTGGCATCTGTAGGTGTTAAGACTGAGGAGGAGGATCATTGCATGCTCTTGTTGTGTTTGTTACCTGACATTTGGGATCATCTTGTGATGGCTATTGGAAGCACAACCACTGCATTCAAGATGGATGACGTGGTTGCTTCGCTTTTGTCTAAAGAAATGCAAAGGAAGTCTTCTGAGTTGGCCAAAGAGGCTCTTGTTGTTTGAGGTAGACCAAAGGAGAAAGGCAAGAAGAAGGATAAGAAGTCAAAATCCAAATCTGCAGGGAGTTCAAAGTCTCCTGGTAAAAAGTTCAAGGTGAGATGATGGACCTGTGGGCAACCTGGTCATATCCGGAAGGACTGCAAGGAGAAGAAGAAGAAGAATGCTTTTGACAATTAATCTTCTCAAAGTGATGCAGACGCCTTCATTGCAACAACCTTGACAACTCATGCATCAGATGATGTTTGGTTGGTTGACTCAAGTGCATCCTTTCACATGACGTCCAATAGGGAATGGTTCTCTAAGTATGAGAAGTATGATGGTGGAAAGGTGTACCTGGCAAGTGATTCAACACTGAAGATAGTTGGTAGAGGAAGAGTTAGAATTCAATTTCCTGACGGGAGAGTCAAAGGAATTGGTGGCGTACTGCACATTCCACGTCTGGATCAAAATCTTCTTTCTGTTAGTAAGTTAAATGATGCTGGTGTAGAAGTTTCTTTCTCTAGTAGAGGATGTAAAATGGTTAGAGGTGCAATGGTGCTAGCTAAGGGTGTTCGTACTGGCACTCTGTACAAGCTGGATGCACGTCCTGTTCAATGTAATAGTGCCTCTGTAAACTCAAGCAATGCTGCTCCTGTAGAGGAAGATGAAGACACTTCTCTGTCTACAAATTATTTGGAGGTAAAACTCCCAACTGAGAAGACTATGTTGTGGCATCATAGAATATGTCACATAGGTGAGAAAGGTTTTAAAACCTTGAAGAATAAAAATATTCTAGAAGGGCTTGATGATTGTAACCTTGAGTTCGATTTTTGCAAACACTGTATTTATGGAAAACAACACCATGTTTCATTTTATCTAGTCCTCATAAATCTTCTAGTATACTGGATTATGTTCATTCTGATGTGTGTGGTCCAGTTAATGTTCCTTCATTATCGAAGTCTAGATATTATATTTCTTTTATTGATGACTGTTCGAGAAGGGCATTTGTATACTTTCTTAAAAATAAATCAAAAGTGTTCAGTTGGTTTAAAGAATTTAAATCTTTGGTAGAGAATCAGACTAGAAGGAAAATTAAATGTTTGAGGACAGACAATGGTGGTGAATTTTGTTCTACAGATTTTGAAAGGTATTGTACAGATCATGGAATTAAAAGGCATAAGACAATGCCTTACACTCCACAACAAAATGGAGTTGTTGAAAGGTTGAACAGGACGCTGATGGAAAAGGCAAGGAGTATGCTAAGCGGTGCTGGTCTGGAGCAGAAGTTCTAGGTTGAGGTCGTGTCTACAACATGTTATTTAATAAATAATTCTCCCTGCTCTACTCTTGTTGATAAGATGCCTTTGGAAGCATGGTCTGGTAAGAAGCCCTCTCTGAGGCATGTCTGTGTCTTTGGCTGTGAGGCATATGTTTATGTGCCAAATGAAAAGAGATCAAAATTGGATAACAAGGCTGTCAAGTGTATTCTCGTCGGCTATGGCGTTGGTGTGAAGGGATATAGGCTTTGGAACCCTGTTATTGAGAAGGTTATGTACAACAAAAGCCTAATATTTTGTGAGCTGAAACCTTCAGTAAGTGATCAACAGCTTGAGATAGATCAGAGTGACAAGAAAAAGGATGCAGTTGAGATTCCCCAAACTCTAGAAAGGGAAGAGTTGCATTGTGTACCTGAGACTGAGGAGAGATCAAGCAGCTCTGGAAGTTCTGATGATGAAGAACCACAACCTCAGCCTGTAAGGAGATCTACACGAGAAAAATGACAACCTAAGAGGTATGGTTTCTCACTGTTAAATTCGAATTGTTCCTATGCCTTAATTACTAGCACTGATGAGCCTAAGACTATAAAAGAAGCAATTAGCATGTCTAATTCGAATTCTTGGTTAGAAGCCATGGATGAAGAGATGGATTCATTGAAGAAGAATGAAACCTAGGATTTGGTACCATTGCCAAAAGGGTGAAAGCCTCTTGGCTGTAAGTGGATATTCAAAAAGAAGACAGGCCTTGATGGTAGTGGTGAGAAGTATAAGGCGCAACTGGTTGCAAAGGGATTTTCCCAGATTGAGGGAATTGATTATGGAGAGATTTTTTCCCCTGTAGCAAAGCTAACATCCATCAAATTTTTGTTGTCATTGGCAGTTGTGTAGGACTTTGAAATTGAGCAGATGGATGTGAATACAACATTTTCTCCATGGTGAGCTGGAAGAAGAAATTTATATGTCCCAGCATGAGCATTTCGTTGTGAAAGGTAAACAAAATCTGCTCTATAAGTTAAATAAATCTCTGTATGGTTTGAAGCAGTCTCCTAGAATGTGGTACTAGAAATTTGACACATTTGTGTTGTCTATGGGATTTGTATGATCAAAATATGATCATTGTGTTTATCATAAATCTGAGAATGATCATGTGCTTGTTATTACACTGTATGTGGATGATATGTTATTCATAGGAAATAGCAAGACTATGATTTTTGATCTTAAATCTCAGCTGTCTGCAAAGTTTGAAATGGAAGATCTTGGTGCAGTTAGGTATATTATAGGAATGGAGATAACCAAGGATAGAACAATCAAAAATCTTTAGGTAAGTCAGAGTAAGTATGTGAACACAGTTCTGGAGAGATTTAGTATGAATGACTACAAACAGTTAGTTGTTCCAGTTATGCAAGGAACGAAACTATTTGTTGAAGACTGTCCAAAATCTGCTACTGAGATGGAGGACATGACCAGTGCTCCCTATGCAAGTGTTGTTGGCAGTTTAATGTATGCAATGGTATGTACAAGACTAGACATTGCCCAAGCAGTGGGAGTTCTAAGCCGTTTTATGGAAAGTCTGAGAAGATCACATTGGGATGTTGTGAAGAGAGTATTTAGGTATTTGAAAGGGACTTCAGATTATGCTCTGTGTTACCATGGCAGTTCGGTTGCATCACAAAGGACTCTCAGCATTCAGGGATATGTTGAATCTGATTGGGTAGGGGACATTGACAACAGAAGATCCACTAGTGGATATACGTTTATGCTTAATGGTGGAGCAATCAGTTGGATGAGCAAGCGACATGTTGTAGTTGTTTTATCCACGATAGAGGCAGAGTACATGGCTGCAACTCACGCCTGCAAGGAAGTAGTTTGGCTAAGGTATTTGTGTTCAGAAATTGGTTTTAATGCAGGGCAGATCAGTATTTGGTGTGACAGTCAGAGTGCCATTTGTTTGGCAAAGAATCCGACTTTCCATGTCGGGACTAAGCACATTGATGTTCAGTTTCACTTCGTGAGGGACATGGTGGAAGATGGAAGAGTCTGTCTTGAAAAGGTCGACACTTTGAAGAATGTTGCAGATGCTTTGACAAAGCCCATGAGCATAGACAAGTTCAGATGGTGCACAAAATCTATGGGCCTTGGGGCCTATGACCGTCAGTAATTTTTTCAAAGTCTGGAAGAAGTTGGAAGTCTTCGCCAAGTGGGAGGTTGTTGAGAATTAGTGTCTCAACTTCTAGTTTGAAGCCTCAGAATTCAAGACTTGGCAAAAAATTGTTGTTCTCCGCCTTTATCGCCATACCGCGCCTGAGTTATTTCTGCCCTTACTGCTTTACTGCGGCGGCCTAGTCTGCCTCTGGCGGTACCGCAAATGACAAGCTTGGTGGTTACCGCCTTACCGTGTGCGGTGAGTTTACTCACCGCAGTGGTCGCGGTAGGCAGCTTGCTGCCTACCTCATCGGTCACCGCCTTATTGTGGTCGGTGAAGACCTTCACCGCAGTGGCCGCGGTGAAGCCACCAATGGTGGTCTTGGCAATTACTGCCATACCATGGGCAGTGGGTCCTCTCACCGCCTGTGGTTGACCTGGTAGTTATCGCCATATCGCGGGTAGTGGGTCCTCTCACTACGGTGGCCACGGTGAGACCGTCGGCGGTCTGATTGGCGGTTACCGCTCTACCACAGGGTGGCCTAGCGGCCCCCGTGGTAGCACGGTGTGATAGCCAATGGTTTTCCCGATGGTTTACCACCACATCGCGGGTCGACTCAAACTTGGAAGTGGTAGCGCGGGCAAGGCAAGGCAAAGCTCAGAGGCACATACCGCCATACCGCGATAGGTGAAGACAACCTTAGCGGTAGCGCGGGGAAGCATGGGTGAGTTCGGCAGAGCTCACCGCTTTACCTCAGATGGGTAGAGTCATCTCAGCGGTGGTGCAATAGAGTCTTAGAGAGCTCGAATGAGCTCAGACTAGGTTTGACTGAGTTGGACTTGGAGTCAAAGAGTGACAACGAATGCAGGAAGGACACGTGACTCAGTGTTAGATGTTAATTGGCCAAAGGCCAATATAGTAAAAGCAGTAATTGCAGGCTGATTTTAGTTGATGACAAGAACTCGATTTGGGTGGTGAAGTTATTGCTGGGTGGCTTGATGAAATCATAAAATATCGATGGCGTACTAGAAGTTCGATGCATGAACCTGAAGCCGTGGGATTGGTTGAGAGGGTAAATGCGATGAAGACTTGTAAAGTCAATGTGAGGTTGACGGATATGTACATGTAGGTTGCAATTCGATGTAGTCTAGTAGAGTGAATTCATTGTATACTTTTCAAGGAAGTATTGTAATAGTGAGTAACAATTAGAGTGCTAGTGTGAGCTGAATAGAGAGTGAAGACTGAATAATTTTGTATGTAATAGTTTATTGCTGTAATACAAAATTGTCTTTGCTTGGTGTGGTGGGTTTTTTACTTGAAAAGGTTTTCCCACGTAAATACTTGTGTCATATGTGAATGCTTAATCTGTTATCTCTTTTATTCTACATGTATTCATCTCAGTAGTCTTTAGAAGCTATTTGAACCAGTTTTTGCTCTTCTCCTCTGTTGTATTAGTGTTAAGGGAATGTATTCCGCACTGTTGGGTCATTAGATCCATCCCCGTTTTCCCTTCACTCCCCTCTATTTTCGTCGAAACTAGTTGTGTATTGCTTCCAGCAACCCTTGCGAATGAAAATGCGCCTAACCCTGGAAAAGTGCAGGTGTTCATCACTCCTTCTATGGAATTGCCTTTGTTAACATCTGTTATGGATGTCCCACCTTTTCTGAAGCTCGTAGATATGATTAATGCTTCAATTGTATTTGATGTCTTTCTTTCCTCCTCTCCCTCTGCCCTTCTTGCTTCATCTATGGGGAGTTTGCCTCCTTTGACAAATAAGAAGGTAGAGAATGGTTCTTCTTGCAGTGGAGGATGTAATAGGACCCCATCTTCTTTGAAAGGTGGACCCGCACTGGCTTGTTATGTCCTAGTGGCAAAAATAGTCACGACCTCTCCTGAGTTTGCCACTGCTCCTGAATCGCTCGGTGAGCTCAGTGATGAACCTTGGGCGCAGTCTCCTCCATCCATCAAAGTGAAACATGGAACTCTCGTTAAGTGCATGTTTAACTCAGTGGATGAAGTTCTGACCTTGTCAATGATCTTTGCAAAGTCGTTGACCTTAGACCCACAAGAGTTGAGTGATGAAGACATCACACGTCCTTCTTCCTTAGCCCTTATTGCGGGAGGGTCAAAATCTCCTCGCCTTAACATTCCACCACTGCAAGCTCATCCTCCTTCCCCCTACGATGATCTAGAGCGAGAAGCTAATGAACTCTTCGTTGATCAGTGTTAGGGGGAGACCTTTTCTTGATCTTTAGATTAGATGTGTGTGTGTGTTGTGATGTGTTTCCCCCGTAATCGTGCTATGTGTGCCTGGATGACCCTCGTCACCCCTATTGGTGCTTGGATACAAGCGTGGTGTTTGTGTTGTAAACCTTCTTCTATTTGTATCATCATTCTTCCATGTTTGTGATTGAATTTCGACAAATTGGGGACGATGCAAAGCATTGGGGGCATTTAGGCTTCCCTTCCATGTTGACCCAATTTTTTATTTTCACTTTGTTTTTCATGCATTCTTCCTGATCTGGTTGGGGATTGATGATCTTTCGCCTTGCACCATATTTACCTACTGTTTATATAAGCAATCGCAGATCTGAGCCCACGAAACTAGATCTCCCTATGCCCTTTGTGCATTTTTTCTTTCTTTTTACTTTATTTTTATCTTTCTCTCTTCTTTGCTTGAGTTGTCCCTCTCATGTGTGACAACATCACTTCTATGTCACTTGAATAAAAAATGCATCTTTTCTCAAGAACCTTCACACACCTCTTTATTAGAATTGCATTCTCAGCTTGAAACCCTAACAAAACATGTTTCCTTCATCACGGGTTCGTAAAGAAAGGACTTGGGAACCTTCCTCTGAAGCGGGAAAATATTTGATCTTCCCCTCGCGTGGAGGCATATTCTTCCTTTCCAATTCCTTGATGAAGTGAACATATTTTGAAAGGATTCCTTGGTGACGAATCGATTCGAGAAAGAAGGCACCAACTTTCAAACCACATGTCCCTTGAGTGGACCCTCTCTTTTCACGCCGGGTTCCCAAGGAACCCCTTTGAAATTTTTTATCTCAATAAAGTTATATGGCGTCTAGCTCGGGGGTAGCCCGACTAGACCTATTTCCTATCTATTTATCTAGCTTGGGGGCAGCCCATCTAGACCTATTTCCTATCCTTGCATCTAGCTCGGGGGCAGCCCATCTAGACTTGTTTCACATCTTTTTGTCTAGCTTGAGGGCAACCCGACTAGACCTATTTCACATATTTGCGTCTAGCTCGGGGGCAGCCCGACTAGACCTACTTTGCATCTTTGCGTCTAGCTTGGGGGCATCCCGACTAGACCTGCTTCACATCTTTGTGTTTAGCTCGGGAGAACCCCATCTAGACTGATTTCACATCTTTGCGTCTAGCTTGGGGGTAGCCCAACTAGACCTCGCTTCATAAACTTACGTCTAGCTTGGGGGCAGCCTGACTAGACCTCACTTTTTAAACGGTGTGTCCATTAAGTGGACCCCTCTTCCTTTTGAAGGGTTCTCAAGGGACCCTTTTGAAATTCTTTCAACTTGACGACGGTCTACGTGACTATCTGCTTACTTGCCTGTGAGGCGCTTTCTTTCTTCAGCTTCATAGTTCTTTGGAGCTATGAAGTCCTTTGCTTCTCTTGCAATCTCAGGTTCGCCAGATCGTGGCCTGCTTCCTCGACAATTCAAGTATACATTTCTAACCCTACTAATTCTTAAATCTAATCTATTGAAGCACTCATCAGTATTCGTGCTCGCTAATGTGGGGGAAAAATGTATAGGAGCAAATTTGCACCCCTTGGGCAAATTCCCTTTTTACCCTCCTTCACTTTAGAAAACCAAAATCGAAGGCAAAATTCCACCTAAGCCTGTTGCCTTCATTCCACTTGGTGTCCTTTTTGTCCGTCAACGAAGGAGTTACTGTCGGGGACGCCTGCACAGCTCGTAGACATCCGCACGACGCGCTTACCTCCCTGGAAAATTCTCACGGCTGGAGCCTGCAAAGGAGTTACACTTCCCATTGGAGGTCGATTTGTAACGCCCTCTTCAACCGACCAACCTGAATATGGTCGTTTCTTTCATCTTCTTCTTCATATTCACTATTCCTTGACTCATTTCAAGGATGGATGATCTCTCTTAGCATTGCTATAAGCTCTTAGCATTCACTTCAAGCATTCAAGCAACATTTTGTCACTTCATAGCAGCAAGTCCATCACTCTATCACTTCAATAGAGCAAGTGTAGAACAACACCATTGTAGCAGAGGCTTGATTTCCTTTCATTTTCTCCCCCACTAGCCTTGAGCGCTTTGGGCAGAGGTGGTAATCTTTTTACTCCTCTCCTCTATTACTTGGTTGAGTAAGCACATTACTATTTTGTAGTGTTTTAGTGTTCTTTTGCTTTATCTCATTCTTTATCATACTATTTATCCATCGTTGCAAACTTGGTTGTCCGTGGAGGTGGAAACATCAAAATGAGGGTCTGACTGAGGCAGACCCCTATATAGCCCCCCAACAATTTCTCTATTTTGTGTGTAGGTGGAGATATCATGGAACGAGTTGGCGAACAAGTCTTTTGGTGAGATCATTCTTGTCACCCTTGCGTTAATCTATTTGTTTTATCATATTCGCTTATATGTTTTGTACTTCTTAGTGTTATTTTGTTCCCTTAGAAACCATTAGCTAGGCCAATAGTCTATTTTCTAGGGGGGTTAGACCTTTTCTTTCTGGTCCTTTGTTTGTATGGATGCCAACGCACCTAAGAGACGCCAGCGCGTCACGTTGTCATCCCAGAACCGTGCTTTTGTCCTCTGATAGAGAGTTATCTAAGACACAAATTTGATCCTGAAAACTAACTTTCCTAGTCTCCTTTCAAGTCTGGGGTCTATAGAGTGATCGAAGGACCTTATAGTTCTCATCATTCTCATCCCGCAGTTCCTAACCTTTCCTTTAAATTGAGGTAAGTTAGGGCAGCTTGCTGCTCTCGACCATCTGTGACCTGGGGGCTTGATGTGGTTGGTCCCCCTCTCTTACAAAAATATTGAGCATTAAATCAACAAATTCTATAACAACTATTGGAACATGCTTAGGTACTTGATCCTCTCCCCCATCTCATTTGAACATTTTGTCAACACTTTTATATATCCTGCACATTGTTGCATTTCATGTATGTTTAAAAGCATATTACCTAAAACTTTATTTACAATAAATCTAGTCTGATAGAGGTGGGCATGGATTCCCTCTTTCTTTCTTTTTTTGAATCTACTTTTGCAATAGACAAACAATCATACTTTTGTAGTAAACAAGAATTTAAAGAGTTGACACATTGTGGATCACAATGTGTAGATTTTTTTAGTCTAACATGTTTAACTCTTTATATTGGATGGGCTAATCTTAGGCTATATTTTATATGTAGGATGTTTAAATATTCTTTCAAAACATCCATGTTAAAGGGAAAATGATTAGTTCATTGATCTAAAGAGATTGATAAAGATTGATAGATTTATGTTATTTGTATAATATTTTAATATTATTTCTAAAATTTAAGGTTTAATTTTATTATGTAATTTAATATACATTTTTAAATCATACATATTATTAAAATTATTTTAATATGTTTACACATAGGTTATATATCATTTAGATAGCCTTAGATACTTTATAATATGTTTAAATAAACTATAAACAAGATAAATGTCATGAAGGAAAAGGTAAAATCATTAAAAAATGATTATTATGAGCATTATAAAAGGATAATAAAAAAGACATTATAAAAGATATAAAAAGACTAATCCTTTTGAAACATACAGATCTAGAACACAACCAAAAGATCCTTCGTTCCACATACATCTAGATGACCTTTCATCCACATCCAAAAGCCCACCTTCTAAATATTGTTTCAATATCATTGACAAAGGTTGTCGAGAGTATGGAATATAATATTTTTTTAATATTGGTAAACTTTCCCTTTCTCCTTGAAGTCATGGTAGGCTCAACTAAACAAGAAGAAAGATCAAGTATCTTGTTAGTTTGGTACAAAAATCTTATATCAAATCAAGATTTATTGTAGATGAGAAAATGAAAAGCTCTAATGAATCCTAGCTATATGATGATGGCTTAGTAGTTGTCTTTCAAGGTAATGGGTATCCTATAGCAAACAAGAAGTGTAAAATCATGAATTGCAAAGGAAAAGGACTATACCTACATGAATAAAGATTCTAAGAAACTACACATGTTCATGTAAATTGAGAATCTTGTGGCATTGGATAGAAAACCTCTCCTAATTAGTATAATGATTTTGGTGATACTCCATGATCTCTAAGGAAGATTCTTTTGACATTGAGATAGGTCCCTCTCATAGTTTTTACAAAGATCTTGCTGCCACCAATATTTTCAATGACATTGTTGTCCTCACCATTAACCTTAACCTCCAATACCTTGAAGTTATTTATTAAAACTAACAAATCATGCATCAAATTATTTACTTTAAAATGTTGAAGCTCTCATAGAATTCATGAGGCTTCGAGATGACATCCCATAAGGAGATCACAAAAGGGTTTTGAAATTAACCTAGACACCTCAACAAATTTTGGGGAGAAAAAGGAGTTCCTTAGTCAAAATAAATCCAAAAATTAAAAAAATATAATTTAAAAAATGAAGGGAGTGACAAAATCTGTATGGTGCTATCAAATAGAAAAAAATAAAAAAATAAAAAAAAAGATGAGTCTATTGGCTATTTTTTTTACAATGTTAATAGACAAGGAACTCAATCTTATCAGTACCTTAGCATAGTTACAAGATGGGTTTAAATTTCTCTTTAAGGATAACATTGATGCGAACATTGGTATAGAAAATCTCAGAATTATTAATCTAGGGGTTATTCTTAGTCCTTCAGAATAGGGAAACTTATGTCACCTTCCTAATATAATTTTTAGATGTTTGTTTGTGCTCCTATTTTAATGTTCTTGGATTAGATCAATCCCTTGTTGCACACAAAATTGTTGCATATGAAGATTCTAAATTGGTTAAATAAAAACAAAGAAAGATGCATCCCGATGTGGTCCTTCTTGTCAATGAAGAAGTAAAAAATCTTTTAGTTGTTGGGTATCCAACATTGTTCCTATCATCAAAAAGACAACATGTATTTGACTATGCATGGACTTCTAAGACATCAATAAGGCATGCCTAGAAGATGTTTTTCTTTTAACAAATATTGACTTGATTATTAACTCGACAACATGACATGTAATATTATCTCTCATGGATGGTAGCACAAAATCTAAAATGGTGTGTGAAATTGTTGGTCCTAGTTCCCTTTAGTATCATGACATATACATTTACCTCCATGATAACATCATTCCCCCCACTCTTTCATTTAAATAATGAAAATAATTCATCCAACATGCATCCTGCTTTATCCTCCTTGGTAGCACCCTGTATTGTAGGGGTTATGATGGTAACCTATTAAGATGCTTAAATTCAAATGAAAGTGACTTAAAAATTGAGGAAGTTCGAAGAAGAATCTATGGAGCACATACTAGTGGGATGATCCTTAAATAAAAACAAATAAAGATTGATATAGATCATAAAAGAAATTCAATTTTGAGCCTAATTGGCTAGGTCCTTATATCATCATTGCCAAAGTTGGGTTAGCAGCATACAAGTTGGTCATGCAAGATGTACATGATCTTGATGATACCAAAAATATCATGCATCTCAAATTATTTCATACTTGAAGGTTTTGATATATTTAAAAAATGTCCAAAGGAAAAAATATTGTTATGGTGCCTTGGGAAAGTAATACAATGAAAACATTTTTTTTGAAATCACGTGCAAATATGTTGTCTATAAGTACCCTACACTTGGGGGAAAATCCATTATATCCAACCATATAACAACTCAAAATCTACCTCTTAAACATACCATCAAACTCATCCTTATTTTTTCACCTTTGACCTTGAGAAGGTCATAGAAAAGGTCTTAAAATATGTTTTGAAAATATATTGATATATCTACTTCTCTTCAAAGTACATTGACAACACAATTTTATATTTAGACAAATAGATGGTTGGACACAATTATTTTGCAATATGGTCCTTAAAGATCCTATCCTAAATCCCTCAACCAATCCGTCCACTACTACCTTCGTCCCCAAGGGATATAACTATTTTCTCCTTTTGTTGGAAACTTTGTCATTGGTAGAACAACAAAAAAATCCAAAAATAATAAAAAATTAAAATAATGATTAAAAAAATGTAGAAAAAATCCAAAAACAATAGAAAATTCAGCCCCCAACCCCTTCGCAAAAAAATAATAAGTTTTTCATCTCCTTAGTTTTGTTAAAGTCCTTGTTCAATTTTAAATAAGTCATTGCAACTCTATTGGGATATATTTTTTTCCAATCCACCCCCCTTGCATACATCATTGCTCAAGGGTAAAATCAAAGAGCTACCATTATCATTAATCAACAAATCTTGGTTTCAACCTAAAAAAGGACAAAAATGAGTGTTTTTATTTTCTTTAGACTTCACTTTTTAGTTTGTGTGTTCTTGTTCATTTCTTGTTGTAGTTATTTTGTTGCATATGTTTCATTCCTATGGAATATTACAACAATATCATCATGTCCATATCATGGTACATCCTATCATATGCTATGGTAAATATTAGATTATTCAAACATTCGGAATTCAATGCAAGATTAACATCATTCATCGTCAACTCATCAACACTCATATACATTCATTCCTAAACTTTTTTTTTCTATGTAACTATCCATAAATAACATTTTTCTCACTCATGTTCACCACGTTCTATTTCAACCCATTCATTCTTATTCTTGCATTTCACAGTCATTTTTTAATTTTAAGCACCCATCTATATCATTCATCCTCACATGCCCTCTTAAGGGGTATCTCCCTAACCATTGTGTCACTTGGGGAATCCTCACACACCTATTCTTTGTTTTATTTTTTTACATTATTTTAAAAATATTGTTTCTTTTAGTTTCAATGCCCTTTCAAAGAGAGGAGAATGTAGATACCCTAATTCTACCAGACTAGTTCTATTATCAATTCTACACATTAATATTAACTAACTCACTCTAACATCACCATGTTGATTAATTAATTGCATCACATTAATTAATTAATCCTATTGCATTCCCTTGTGATTGATTAGTTAGTTAATATTTACTAATTAGTTAATTAATTCCTAGTTAAATCCAAGCACACATAATTAATTACAAAATAATAATTATTATTATTGTCACCCTTGTCATCACTCCATGCTTAACTCATATAAAATTAATCTTGTCCACTCATCAAGCCATGCAAGAATTTAACTCCTTGACTTATGTTTGCACATAAAAAAATCAAATAAATCAAATTAATCAAATCAAAGCATGCACGTAAATCAAAAGTCAATCAAAATAATTTAAAAAAAAATCAAGTGCATGTAATCTCTAGATCAAGTGAGAATCTCATCCATCCAAACTATCCATCCAAACTCAAGTTTTCAAATTTTAATTATTCATCTCAACTATTTGTTCTTCTATCCAAAAATATATAGATTCACCCTTCCTACTTCATTCAAAAGGGGGACAAAGATAATCATAATATTAAGTACACGTTGTAGAAATAATGCACTATTCCTAAGCAACTGAAATCCATCAAGCACGAGTAAATTAATTCAACAAGGGATATATCCATTTGTTAAGTGCATGTATTACTTCTCTTTTATTTCTCAATCTAATGTTTGTGTTTTGATTTAGAGTAAGGTGCTAGTGGTCTTTTTTTCTTTCGTAACTCTAAATTTTAGCATATTCAATGGAAATTCCTCCTTCATAAGAAATCTCTTTGATACATAAATGCTCTCAAAACTTGATGAATGTACTCTCCATCAATGGCTTGGTGAAGATATTAACCAATTGGTCCTTTACATGAACATGGATAATAAAAATATTACAAAAATCCAATAGTTCATGAACCTTGGGATTCTTGATCTTGATATGCTTAGCTTTGCCTAAAAGATATGATTCTTGGCAATTCGAAGAGAATTATGATGTCACAATGAACTATTGACATGTTATTTGACACATGCAAGTGATATAGTAACTTCCACAAACACACTAATTCATTTGATACTTAAGCTAATCCAATTTTTAATTTGCCTCTTTTGTTGATTTTGAAACACTATTATCCATCTTGGAAGATAATAAAATTAATTATTCTTCCAACATAAACACATAACATGTAGTAGGCATCCTATCATCAAGATATTTCCCAATGTAGCAATGTAAAACACATTCACATCCTCTCTCGAACTCAATTCCAAAATCTAGAGCCCCTTTACATATATCGAGATATGCCTTACAAATTTCATGCAAATTCTATGTGGTTCATGGATAAAACTGGCCACCAATCGAATATAAAAAGATATATTATATTGAGTGTAAGTAAGATATGACAAACTTTCCACTAAGCTCTAATATTCCTTGGTACCTACCTCTTCTAACCATGTATGCTTTGTCAACTTAATACTAGGATCATATGAAGTTTTAGACACTTTTGCATCCTCCCTCCTAAATCTAATAAAAAACAATTTGACATAGTTTGATTGAGAGACAACAAACCTATCCCACTCCTACCAAACTTGTAAAGTTAAAAAGTGGTAAAGTGACCTCAAATCTATTATCTCAACTTGTGAGGACAATTTATTATTCATTTTAGTAATCAAATTAATATCATTTCATTAATCCAAACAACAACAATCACTTTCAAAATTAAATCATCCATAAAGTGAGTTATAAT
The DNA here is from genome assembly GCA_007115665.2 of Sequoiadendron giganteum. NCBI lineage: Eukaryota > Viridiplantae > Streptophyta > Pinopsida > Cupressales > Cupressaceae > Sequoiadendron > Sequoiadendron giganteum. Next base: position 685,175,198 of record CM021104.1, on the reverse strand, counting down.
AAGATTTCTTGACTAGTCTTCTTAACATACAAATTGGGTTCTTTTTTAAGATATAAAAGCCCAAATTTTGAAGATATCAATCAATATTATCTTTCCATGCATAAGGCACTTGTTCCAAACCATATGATGAATTATTAAATTGAAAAACCAAATATTATTGTCCTTCATGAATATAAGAGTTTTTGCATGAGTATCTCTTCCTTCCAATCACCATGAAGAAGCACACTCTTTACATCAATTGATGCATTTTACACTTATACTTTGTTGCAATAAAAATAACTTTCCTCACCATAGTAAACCTTGCAACTAGAGAAAATGTTTCATTGTAGTCAATGCCTTTAGTTTGTGAGTACCCCTTAGATGTAAGCTTTGTGCTTGTTTCTATATTTGTGCTTCTAAACTTTCCCTTTTGAGGAAAATTGTTCAATGCATAATACAATTGATAGGGGGGTGAATAAGTTGTACATTAAAACATCAAAATCCTCATCAACATTCAGATCTATATTAATCCTTAAACCTTTAACAATCTTTAAACCCTTATCATGTATTAGAAAAATATAAATATGAGAAATATTAATGCAAACACATCCATACACATGAGAACACCAATTTTACATGGAAAACCCAAGAAGGGGAAACCATGGTGAGGATTAGCTCACAATATAAAGTATTTGAAACACCAAATACAATAGGCTCACTGTTGGAGGGCTTACTACCCCAAACAAAGAAGGGATCACTATCAGATCAGAAAGAAGAAGATAAAAGATTCTTACAATGAGAAATCCATCTCAGAGCAACAAAGAATATCCACCACTACAACTTTACACCATTAGTAACCTCCAACTTATTGCTATAAAAAACTTCAGGTACTCTAGAAATGTAGACCCTTCTACTCACTACATTAGATTCAGAGGCATTAATATCTCACTTCAAATCTTTGCGCCTAATTAAATTCACACCTCAACACATCCTTGCATCTACACTCTCTTCTCCAACAATTCACCTTTTCTTTATACCATTCACAACCTTAGAAACATCTTTCAAGATTGGCTATGCACCTCAAGCGTGCAAATTCAAATTAGGTTGGCACCAAAACATTCATGCGGTGGAGAGGAATGAAGCCAGACCACATCACACCTTACCTTGGACCTAAATCCACATATGCATGCTACACCACACTTCCACAAACACTAAAGCATATCCACAATTAGTGTAAACACCCAAGGTCGATCAAACCTATGTTAACACCATTAAACATTTAAGTACACACTTCCTTATTCTCATAGGCCACACACAACACTTAAACATAATCTAGAATATTCCATCAAAACCCTAAAATCCAAAAAATCCTTCACAACATCATACACCTGAAAGATATATTCATTATGTATACACAATTAACCTTCTACACACTGTATCTCATGAATCCAATCTTTTTAAGGACCAAAACTCAAACAAATCAGACTAAAGATAGATATGAACAATATAAGCACACTCTCAGATCCACAAGACCAGAAACCACAACGCGAAGAAATGCAAAGAAAAACCATTTCTCCCATATAACACTACATCACAGTTCACACACTGGTGAACATAACTTCTTTTGTCGAATGATCCAAAACCTAAAATTTGGGATATAACACCTATGAACACCTCTAATCAACATATTTGAGCCACATAAGAAGATATTCAACTATGAATAACTATAGAGCAAAACACATAACACCACTTTGCCACATTGAACACTCTTTACCACATTATTTCCTCTTTTATTCAAATTTTCTCAAAAGCACTTGGAAACCAAGCACCAAAAACACCATCTCAACATATAGAACACCTTCTTAACATATAAACCATACAATAGGTTGAACATCCAAAAACACATGCTCATCAAAGAAACACTATAGGTTGACATGAGTGAGACTACTAATGACAACATAATGCAACCAATCAAATCATCTCCATAGGTTGACATCAATGCAAAAACAAAGATATGTTGACATCAATCACAACACAAACTTCCAAAAATCTCCCCCTTTGTCATTGATGGAAACACATGATATGAAAAACCATCAACAACAACCAACAACTCTGATCAACAACATATACTGCACATCAATGCATATTGCTCCCTCTTACACAAACGTTTGCTCTTTCCAACACTAAGAATTCTCTCCCCCTTTAATGTCAATGGAAAAGGGAAACACATATCTCTTCTTAGCTTCCCTTTTGACATTAATCATACATACACCTGCTCATCAACTCACTTCTTTTCACACTCCACAACATGTTGCATCAACCAGTAACCACTACAACCTACACTTTTCCTTTTTCTGCTCATATCCTTTGACATAATTGGAAAAGGACAAAATTTGCATGCTTAATCTCTTCCCATACAATGACAACACTTACTCCCCCTGATTACAATGACCAACAAGGCCACTATTTTCTCCCCCTAAGAGGTAGCCACCAACATCAGTCCAGAACAAAGAATGAATCTTGAAATCCACTGGACTGATGCATAACCTTATGCATCTAATTGAAAGGAGGGGAAATAACCCATAACTTCTCCTGGAGATGGTCAAAAGTATCCTTAGGAAGATACTTTGTGAAGATATTTGCAACTTGATCCTTTGTAGGCACATACTCTAGCTTCACCTCACTCTCTACAACCTTCTCTCTTAGAAGTGATACTATATTGAGATATGTTTTGTCCTTGAATGCATTACTGGATTCTTTGAAATGTTGATAGTGATGTTCGAGATGATGAAATTTGTATTGCGTAACATGATTTCAAAGAAGCTAAGGTATGGATAGAGGAAAAAAATGATGATAGAAAGATAAGCTAATGATGATGATATAAGAATAGGATGATGATGCCCCCTCGAGAGGATAGGTAGATTGGAAGGACACAGGTATTCTCTCGAAATGGATGAAATGATAAAAGATGGATAAAGAGATGGATAATACATTATGCTGCAAGAAAGTGAGCAATCATGGTGTTTGATATATCACTAGACATTATGCATCAAGGTATAAGGACCAAGGTGATGATGTGTCTCATGCCCCAGTGTGATATAACCTTGTCTAAATAAATGAGAAAGTAAACTTAGAGCACTAAAGTACTAATGCAAAAAAGGTATGATATGACCTTGGATGCAAAGGATAGTGCAAACAACTATTCCAACATACATAAGATATGAATATTAGTTGGAATGATATGGATTTGATACAAATGAAAGATAAAATGATAACACACACAAGCAAGTAAGCAAGCATGAAAAAATGATTAAAAAATAAACAAGGTATTTCCCTTGTCAAGCTGTAAACCATTGATTAATTGATTGATTGATGATGATGATAGTGGTTTCATTGCGGGGAACGATATATCCCTAGATCAACACAAGGATGACTGATTGACTGATTGATTGATTGGTTGATTTTGTTTACGAAAAGATTAGTATCAAGACCATTGATGCAATTGGATAATTTGACAAGATTGATCGACTTGATTGTTATGGATTGATGATGACTTGCATTTGGATTTGATGCATGAATGAATGAATTTGATGTAGATGATTGATTGGTTGAATGGTTGGATGATTGGATTGAGGCGATGGATTGATTAGATGAAATCAAAAGAAGTGACTGGATGGATTGATTTTATTGCTTGGATTTTTGTTGGCTATTTGATTTTTTTGTCTTTTTTTGGAACCTTTTTCCATTTTTTTTTGTGTTTTTGGGGATATTTGATTTTTTTTTTGTAAATTTTTCAGGACATTTTAACGGAAGAAAGAAAGGATGAGGCTAATGAATAGGATGATCAAAATCAAATAGATAAGATATGGACACAAATGCCTAAGTATTTTGCCCCTATTCCTCATCAATACCAAGGAAGGGAAGAAAGGATGTATTAGAATGATGGAATATGGATAAGTTGAAGGATATGTTATGGAAGATATGGATAAAGTGTATAGGATAATATGTATGATGTTCAAGAAGATCCTTAACCTTTTCAAGATCAAAGGTGGAAAGGTAAAGGATGAACGCACAGAGGATAATGGATATGAATGACAGGATGGACGAAACTTGCCCCCAAGAATAAAGTGCAAGAGGAATATGGAAGATAGGATGTGGATAGGGATATAGAGGAAGGACTCAAGCATCAAGTTTCATGGCTAATATCCCTCGAATATGGTGCTCTAATAATCTATGGCAATGGGAATTAGACTCATAAATTGTTGATAGAATAATGGCATGATGGAAGAAGCCAAGGGCTTATGCAAAGGTTTGTATTAAAGAAGGATAATGGGGGATGGATGTTGGATAATGGATAGGAGGTTGGAAGACTTGTTGATGGATAGATGGAAAGGATGGAAAGATCGACATCAACACACACCTTGAAGGGTGGTGGAGTAATGGAAAAAAAATGGAGTTTGAAGGTGACAAGTTTTTAGATGGAGGAGTGGATGGGGATTTTGGGATATAAGGACCCAAAAATGGATGGTGGTGATAAAGGATATTTAGAATTGGATGGATTTTTCGGATAAGCAATTTTGGATGCCAATTTTGATTTTATTGCTTCTATGAGACTTTTAGGAATCCACATAACTTTTGACTTTGATTTTTGATTCATGGGCCTTTGTGGCCTTTGAGATTTTTCTTTTTGCTTTATGGGCCTTTGTGGCCTTTGAAATTTTTCTTTTTGATTTGTGGGCCTTTGTGGCCTTTGGATTTTTCTCTTTTGAATTATGATCAGATTTTATTTTATTTTTGCATGTCTCTTCGAGGAGACATGTTGATCCTTTGATGTATGTAGATTTTGATATGGAAGCTTTTCACATTTGGCACCCAAATTGATTCCAAGAGAAATGGGATGGGTGGATAAAGATGGATGGTATGAAGGTATTATGGATGGGTTGGTGTAGGTATGTTGGAAAAGGTTCAAGGGTGTGTAACTTTGTTGTTCTTGCCTAGGGATATGAGGTATGTAGGGCCCCAATATGGATGGAAGGGTTGATGAACTAGGGTTTGGACGATAAGGACCAAGGATAGATGGAAGGTTTGATGGACTAGGATAAGGACCTAGGATAGATGGAAGGTTTGATGGATATGTATTGTTTATGAAACAAGATGCGAGTCCAAGTTGTGGAGGATATGATATGGATGAAAGTATAGGTATTGGAAGTAAACCGGAGTGGATAAAGGTGGAGGATCCCATTTTATAGGTTTGGGGTTCATGGATAGATTGGATAGGGGTGATAGACTCTTGTGGAGGATTGTGATCATGACATGAAGATAAAGGGGTGCTTTGATCTTGACTTAAGGTAGGATCATGGGATGGGATGGATGGTATCATTTGATCTTGGTTATAAGATGGAAGGGGCTCATGACATGGAGATGAAGGGATGATTTTATCTTGACTTAGAGGAAGGGGATAATTGCATGGAATAGAAGTTACACTTTGATCTTGATCTAGAAAGGGATCATGAGATGGAAGGGTATCATATGATGGAGTGGGTATGACATTTTGGTCTTGATTGGGAGGGGTATCATGAGATGGAAGGGTATCATGTGATGGAGTGGGTGTGACATCTTGATCTTGATTGGGAGGGGTATCATTAGATGAGGTAATGAATGTAAAACTTTGTTCTCGTGATGGACTAGGGTCATGCCATGGAGGTAGTATAATAGGATCATGATACAAGGTGGATATGCTTGGATCATCAAATGGGTTGGATATGGTAAGATTATGAGATGGTATGGATTCATTAGATGAGGTGGAAGGGGTTGAATCTTGAGTAGGCTCGATATGTTCTAGATGGTCAACAACATGGAGACATGATGGAGGTTGACTTGGGATCAGTGGGGGAGATTCTTGAATAAGATCAAGGGGGAGACTACATGATGGGGTTGTAAGAATGGGCATGGTGTTTGAAGACTCTTTGGTAGGTGGATGGGTGGATTCAGGTAATTCCATAGGTTTAGTTTTGAAATGTTTTAATTTAGGGTGAGAATTTGATGGAGAATTGAAAGGCTCTTGATTTTGTTTCCAAGGTGAACTTAGTCTCCTATGTTCTTGTTGTGATATGGGTGGATATGTTGATGTAGCATTGACATGACAGGTAGATGGGTTAGGTTGGCATGACGATGAAGCTGAAACATAGGACTGATGTTGAATGTGTTGAGGTTGGAATGGAGTTTGGACTTGCTATTGTGTTGGTTTGATTTGACAAGTGGCCATGAGGTATTGTGCTTGCGCTATGAGATGTTGTATTTGAGGTGATTGGTTTGTTTGAAGTTGGGATTGTTGGATGAGGCCTTGGATCCTATGTATAATTTGTTGGTCTAAGGGTTGTGGTGCTTGATAAAGTGATTAGACGAGGTCTTGGAATTGGGGTACTAGGTCTTCTAATGTTGGCATGGTGTGAAATGATGTTGATTAGATTAAGGAGATGGTGATGATTAAGATATGATGTGGAATGACAAGATTGGATGATTTGGATGATGTGGCAAGTGTTTATTGGAAGTTTGACTTGGTCAATATCAAACACAAGATCTCACATGTAAATGTATGAACACATACACCAAATACAATTATAATTTATTTTTTCAAGATTAAATGTTATGATTAAACAAACACTCGAATACACAAAAACAAGCCTGATGATAGTCAAGTTGGTATGGCCAATTAGGTTTTGAACTAGGATGCACAAGGTTGACTAGGGATGATTTGAAATCAAAATCTTGCCACACAGCCGGGAGAAAGGGGTAACCCACCCTTCACCTTCACTTTCCAAAGGTATAAAGTTCTTTGGGGCTTAGCCAAGAGTGACAAGATTTTAAATCTCAAACAAGCATGTCTCTCGATTCACATTTCAACTAGGTCGTCCCTAGGGGTGATGAAATCCCCTAGCAGGCCTCCTATGAAGGGTTTGACAAAAGCAAACCAAGTGAGGTATTTTTTATCACACATGCACTTGATTCACACTCACAGTTGTTAATTTCCCTTAGAAATGAAATGTGTATAAAACAGTTCAAACATTTGTCCGTTTTAACCCAAAGCCAAAATGTGTGATGGAAGACACTTGTTAATTTTATCTCAATTTCAATGATGTGATCAAACAAGATAAATTTTATTCCCCAAATTGAAATGTGTGATCAAACAAGTTGTTCTTTTTAAGCCCAAATCAAAGTGTATTGAAAAGGAATGATTAGAGATGAAAGATGGAATATGTGCACTTGATTGTTTTCATCCTTAAATCTACTATTAGATGCTAGTGCCAATGTTGTTCTAGCTCCTTAGATTCACCTACAAAATCAGAAAATGATATTATAATGCAGCCATAAAAAAAAAGCTCACCAGACAAGGAAAATTGTAATTTCAGATACATGTTTTTAACATAGTCGAATTAGATTCGATTATTTGAAGAAAGTATTGATCTGAAAAATAAAATAAAAAAGAAGAGACCCCTACTAAGTTTTTGAGAGCTTTCCAGAAATGTAAAGAAGTTAGAAAAATTCCCTGTTTTGCACCAAAAAATGTGGATTTATGAAAAACCTACAGAAAACAAATATCACATTTGTTCGCATTATATTTGAATTCTACATTAAATATATAAAACATAGACTCCCATTAAAATTTAAGGAGATTTCCGTAAATGTAAAGATTTCTGAAATATTCGCTAATTTGCGTCCAAAAAGTTAATTTTATGAAAAAACATAAAATCAAAATAGGTCCTACAAAAGTGACAATAAACCCTCAATATTTTTACTGTTATTTCTTGAGATGATGTCAAATATTCTGTAAAAATATTGTAGAATAATTCGCACCTGTGTAGAGGATATGAAGAAGTGTGTAAAATCTGGTGTTTTGTCCAAAAAATGGCAGATCTGCAACAAAAAGTCAATAAAACCTGCAAAAAATAAGCTAGATCAAGCATAAAATTAGATATAAAACTAAAATAGCAATATATCAAATCCTAACTAGCACAATAGAGTACGAGGCAATATGAAAATCAAAATAATAAATAAATGCAAACCAATCTCTAGATTACACTCGACTTATCTCCATTGCTCTTCTCAACCTCGCATGAGAATGCAAGATTTTGAAGGTTTGTTGATGGAGGAATGTTGGTTGCTCACTATTGCAGCAACATAACATTAAGATGTAGATGATAGATGAGAAATGGATAGATGAAAGATGATAGATGAAAGATTGTAGAGACAATTCAACAGAGTAATGGTATTGGAAGAATTCGATCACAAATGGCTTGTGAGAGGCCATATTTATAGAGTTTCGACGGGGACAAAGAAGAAGATTTGATAAAATTTTATTTTTTGACAAAAGAGGAAATACAATAAGATGGGATAAGATTCGAATAAAATAGAAACATATTGATTTTTCGTTTTAAAGGAAATAAATCTTGAAAAAGACAAGAAAGATAAGTGATGAATTATCTAATTAAATAAATTAATTAGATACACATGAGTTCTTATTTTAGAAAGATTGCGAGAAAGATATTTTAAGAATTTAATTTATTTAATCAATGTGTGATTTATGATTTAGTTAATTAAATAATATAAATTATTTAATTTACATTAGACGAAAGATGAAATTATGAATAGAAGTGATTTGATTAATTAAATAAATTAAATTATTTAACTAACATTAGAAGAATGAAGGGATTATGAATGAAATTAGTCAAATAAATAATATTTATTTAAATAATTAGATGATGACATGGATACCTAGGGCAAAACATGTTACAAGATGTCTAAATGATGTAATGTCATAACAAAGTATTGTAAGAGGACATTTTTGGGTGTCTACAGATAGCACTTGTATTATCACAAAAAGATAGAAATAGGTTCATCATATACAACTCTGATATCCTTCAAAGTCTATTTCATCCATAACACTTATGTGCAACATGATGATGCAATAATGTACTCTACTTCTACAGTAGATAATGACACTGAATCCTACTTCTTGCTAAGCTAAGACAACAAATTGCTTACAAGAAATAAAGCACCACCACTTGTACTTTCTATGTCATCCACACAGCCTGCCTAATCTACATTTGTATATGCACTTAGAGAGAAATCAATATCCTTTGGATACCACGAACCACGTTCTAGAGTGCCCTTTAAGTATCTAAATATTCTTTTTATTGTTGCCACGTGTGACTCTCTAGGATCTTCTTGAAATCTAACCATAAGACAAACTACATGCATGATATCCGATCTAGTAGCAGTTAGATATAGCAACCCACCAATCATTGATATGTACTTGCTTTGATTAACCTTAGGAGATTCTTCATTCTTGCCAAGCTTGCAACTAGTAACCATAGGAGTACATACCAGTTTAGAGTCTTCCATTCCAAACTTCTTCAATATTTCCTTAACATACTTTGACTGCGATATGAATATTCCTTTCTTTGTCTTATTAATTTGAAGCCCAAGGAAGAAATTAATCTCCCCAAACATAGACATCTCAAACTCTTTCTGCATTTCTTCTACAAATCTCTTGCACATACTTTCATTTTTTCCAAAGATTATATCATCAACATACACAACCACAATCAAGATTTGATCTTTCTCAACCTTAAAATAAAGAGTATTATTTGTGGTACCTTTATTGAATCTTTGCTACAACAAGTATCTATCCAATCTTGCATACCAAGCTCTAGGAGCTTGCTTGAGTCCATATAATGCCTTCTTCAATTTGTAGACCATATTAGGATTATTTGATAACTGAAAGCCTTTCGGTTGTTCAACGTATACCTCTTCTTCCAACTCACCATTTAAGAATGCAGAATTCGCATCCATTTGAAAAACTTTGAAATCCTTATGTGCCGCAAAAGCCAAAAACATCATAATTGCCTCCATCCTAGCCACCAGATAAAATGTCTCCTCAAATTCTATTCCTTCTACTTGTGAGTAGCCTTTACACAAAAGCCTTGCTTTGTTCCTTACAACTTATCCATTCTCATTCAATTTGTTCTGAAATACCCACTTAGTTCCAATCACATTCTTGTCTATTGGTCTTGGGACAAGTTCCCAAGTCTGATTCTTCTCAATTTGCATCAATTCTTCTTCCATAGCCTTGATCCAAAATTCATCTTTGTATGCCTCAATCACTATTTTAGGTTCAACTTTGGAAAGTAAACATAAATTTACTTGTTCTTCTATCATATCAACCTTTCTTCTTGTCAATACACCTTTGCTTTTGTCACCAATGATCCGATCTTCAAAATGATTCTTCTATCCATACTTAGGGGTCTTAGGGATACTTTCTAGAGCTTTTTCCTCTTCAACCTGCACCTCTCTTTCCTTACCATCATCTTTCTCTTCTCCTCTACAAGAGGACTCATCTGATTCATATCCTTCTATCAACATTGATATTTTATGTAAGTCTTCATCCACTTTGACACTTGCACTTTCAACAATCCTTTTTAGCTTATTTTTGTAGCACTAATAAACATTTCTCTTTATAGAGTATCCAAGGAAGATTCCTTCATTATATCAAGCATCAAACTTTCCTAAGTTTTTTTCATCTCTTCTGATATAGCACTTGCTTCCAAACACTAAAATATTTGACAGTAGGAGTTCTTCCATACCATAATTCATATGGTATTTTAAATGTTTGTCCTTGCTTGTGCTCTGTTAAGTATATACACTACAGTATGAATTGTTTCTCTCCAGTAGATATCTAATAGATTTGCTTCCTTCATCATTGTCCTTGCTACTTCTTGAACATCCTATTCTTCTTTTTCACCACTCCATTCTGCTGAGGAGTCCTAGGAGATGAAAAATATCTCTTTATTCCATGATCTTCACAAAAAAATTAAACTCATTGGAGGTGAAATATCTACCTCTATCAGATCTTAAACATTTTATTTTCATACCCATTTCATTCTCAACCATAACTTTAAATGCCTTAAACTTATCTAGAGTTTTTGATTTTTCTTTGAGAAAAGTTACCCAAGTCATTCTAGAGTAATCATCAATCAATAACATGAAATACCTGTCACCTTGAAAAAATTCTTGTTCTTGTAGGTCCACAAAGTTCTATATGCACAAAATCCAAAATTCATGCAATGGAATATTCTTTGACATTGATCCTTTTTCTTGTTCGCTTCCTAGCTTGGCATTCCTTACAAACTACATTTATAGGCTTTGTAATCTTTGGTAGATCTCTCATAGCTTGAGTATATATGATCCTCACTAGCCTATCAAAATTTATGTGACACATTATTTTATGCCATATCCAACTTGTTGGAGTGAAAAAAGCAGTAAGAGGGGGGGGAAGGGGGAGGCTGAATCAGTGTCATAAACTGATTTAACAAATTTTATATAAACTGAAACAAAGCAGATTTATCCTCTCATTTATTAACGATTAATTCATCCATATATTGAATGCAATCACATATAACTGTAATGAGAAGTATAACAGTAAAACTTAGCATAACAAAGCATTCACACAATGAATCAGTGGAACCACAAATAAGCAAAGTGACACAAGATATTCCGAGTGGAAAACCCTCCTGGGGTAGAAAAACCACTCCTAAACTGCTGCCTTTCTAGGCTTATATTTAAAAACCACTTTTGATAATGCCTTATAGGCTGATTTCTGAGCACCAAATCAAGGAGCACCAACCCCTCATTTTGAAACACCAATTTCAAGGAGCACCAAACCCTTTTAAGTTTACCAAAAATACAATGATACAAAGGATCTCTCTATTTCTCTGTTTTCTCACAAGTGCCTCTTAACAGACAATACCTACAATCCTCAAAGTTCAAGAATGAACTTTCAGAATTCTAGCTATGATCTCATCTTGAGATAGCTTGATATTGAAATTATATTTCAGATTTTCAATTTCAAAAACAAAACATGTCTTCCTTAGTAGACAATACAATAGCTGTGATTTTCTCACTGGTTTTCACTATCATTTCTCATTGTGCAAAAACAATTATCTCTCTCTATGTTTTTCTTCTTACAAGATGTTTTAATTATATTTCAAAAATTACAACCCAAAAACTTATCTCTTTCATTTCAAACAACAGAGGTAATTTTTAATGTACCCAACTTCTGTCAAATCTATTTGCCAGGTATTGCAATGATTCAGAGAAGTTCTCAACATGGAGGATTGCTTCTGACAGAATGGTCAAGGAAAATGTATTTTGAGAAAGAATACTCTGAACCTTGTCCACTCAAGGAGCCTGCATAGGCAATACTATCTGGAAAAAGAATTAAACAATATATTCCATGCACCATATAAAATATCCTTGAATACTGCTGCAACAAAATGTAATCGAATCCCCATTATTGTACACCCAAGAACAACTACCACTGAATCCAAGAGAAATAATGATATATTTTGCAGAAAGCATGATTACCCGCCAACTGAAACACAATCCCTTAAAGTAGGAGAAAATAGGATATGATAATTTATCTGGGTATCTATTTTAGACTATGAGTAGTTGAAATGCAGTATTTTTGACCATGAAAAAATAAACCCCATTTGAGAATTTTTTAGAAAATAACAAACAACTGTCTTCTATTTTAGTGCCATGAGAAGTAATAGTTCCTCAAATTTCAAATGATAAGATGAATACCTGAAGTGAGTGCGAGAGAATCTATCATGGAGAAATTTACCAACCCGGCTGAATGACAAAACAACAAAACTTCTTCCAAGTTCGAGCCTTCACCCAAAGACAAATGACTGACAAAGACACCAACCATGGCATGGATCTTATTGAGAGCTCCATTCGCTGTCATTGAATTGCAGTAAGACAAAAACAACAAAGTAATGGCTGAGAGATAATTTCCATGGCGGCAGCAAAGCTAGGGTTCCAAACCCACAAGATTGTGAAACACAATAAGATTGCCCTAATCTTTCCTTTGCAAATCAATCGATGAATTTTCAAGTCATAATACCATTTCAATTCCGCGGCTTCATGTAATTTGACTTAATCAAATTAATCCATGCAAAAGACCGACACCATAATTTAAAACATTACCATGTGATTTCCTTATCTTTCCAACATTCCGATTACCTTAGACATCAAGGCATTACTACTAAGAGTCGATGTTAGTCACTTTCCAAGTGACTTGACAAGTAATTCCTCATACCTGTTGTCGGCCTTAAGGCCTAATGAAATATCAAACATAAGACCCGTTACATATATGACCTTTATTCAATGCCTTTTTCCATGTTATAAAGCCCGATTCAAATATGACATTTATTCAAAGCATTTTGCTAAAAAATATGCCAATTGATATCAACTTATCATATTCCCATGCAAATATCAATGTTTAAGGAAACCTGATAGGGTTTTCTTAATATTAAATGCCAACTCCAAGTATGATTCCAAAAAACCAAGTTGTCTATTTGCATTACCTGTATGAGGCTGAAAAGAAAACATAACTTATGATGTAGATCAAAACCTTATCAATGCCATGTAACCATAGAAATCTGATCATGCCAATACCATATAAGCCTGTAGATCACCTTAGCACAGTATAGTTCAAATTGTCAAACCTATCAAACTAGAATTATACCACCTGAACATAGAATTATAATCATGTAAACAAGATACCTTGTAATCTGTACATGGATTCAAGAGATTAGTACCATCAAAACCATCATCACAATGCCGAAGCCAAAACCAAGTATGCCAAGACAGAATATAAACAAGAGTGCCAACCATCAGAATGTAACCAGTGCAACTGATAATCAATCACCAAGATGCCAAACTAAAACATAATTTTGACACCAAGGATAAATACCAAAAGAGAAGTTTAACAAACTCCCCCTTTGTCCCAGATGGAAAAAATTGAGCCATCAAACTGAAAAACTTAACCAGAACCAAGAGCTCATAATTCTCCCCCTTTTTGTCACAAGGACAAAGGGAAAAAATAGTGAAAAGCCAAGAATTTGAACATGAAATAGCTGCAGATATAGCAATGGAGCAGCAAATAGAAAAACATATGAAGCAACACTAAGCTGCTAAAAGAGCTAACAAGCTCCCCCTAACACCAAGATAGAGAATTAAGAGAGCAGAGATTGAGAGACAACTCCCAATCTAGACCAAAGTCTTTCAAATACCTCTTTAGCCAAAGGCTTAGTGAAGATGTCAGCTACCTGTGCTTGTGTAGGAACATATTGCACAAAAACCTCATTAGCCAACACCTTTTCATGAAGAAAGTGAAATTTAATAGCAATGTGTTTAGTGCGAGAGTGTATAACAGGATTTTTGGAGATATTAATCACACTAGTATTATCACATAGAATATAAATAGGTTTAGGAACTTCAATACCCATCTTAGATAGAGTTTGTGACATCCAGATTACTTGAGTACAACAAGAGGTGGCAGCAATATATTCTGCTTCAACAATGGAGAGTGAAACAGATTCTTATTTTTTGTTGTGCCATGCCACTAATCGATCACCAAGAAAGAAAGCAACACCACTGGTGATTTTCCTATCGTCCAAACAACTAGCCCAGTCAGAATCAATATATGCAATTAATGAGAAATCATTTCTTCTAGGATACCAAAGACCATAATCAAGAGTACCTTGAACATATTTAAGAATCCTTCTAACAACATTAATATGAGATTCCTTAGGAGATGACTGAAATATTGCAACCATGCAAACTGTTTGCATTATGTCAGGTCTAGAAGCTGTTAGATATAACAAGCTACAAATCATTGACCTATAGTCGGTTGGATTTACATCAGGAGAATCATCAACCTTGCTATGTTTGCAGCCTGTAACCATTGGAGTGCTAACTGGATGACATTCATCCATTTGAAATTTCTTAAGCATCTCTCTTGCATACTTTGTTTGAGAAAGAAAAATACCAGTTTCAAGTTGAGAAACTTGAAGACCTAAAAACAAAGGTAATTCTCCCAACATTGAAATTTCAAACTCAGATTCCATAATCTGAGAGAATTTTTTACTCAAGGCAGTATTGTTGCAGCCAAAGATAGTATCATCAACATAGATTTCAACAACCAAAATATCAGAACCTTCAATCTTAACATAAAGATTGATGTCTACTCCTCCTCTAATAAAACCTTTTGAAATCAAATGATTATCCAGTCTAGAGTACCAAGCTCTAGGCGCTTGTTTTAGGCCATATAGAGCCTTTTTCAGCCTATAAACATGATTAGGCTTATTTTTGCAAATGAACCCTTCAAGTTGTTCTATATAAACTTCTTGATCCAAATAACCATTCAGAAAAGAAGTTTTGGCATCCATTTGATATACACTAAAGTTCTTGAAAACAAAATAAGCCAAGAATATTCTAATAGATTCAAGTCTAGCTACAGGTGTAAAGGTTTCACCAAAGTCAATACCTTCTTGCTGAGCATATCCTTTGCGGACATACCTAGCCTTGTTGCGAACAACATGGCCATTTTCATCATGTTTGTTTCTGAATATCCATTTTCCCCCTATGACATTTTTGTCATCCGGTATTGGGACTAACTCCCAAGTATGATTTTTCTCAATTTGATCAATTTATTCCTACATTGCATTAAGCCAACATTCATCAGTTAGAGCTTCATCAAATTTTTTTGGCTAAAACTGTGTAATCAAACAGAGAGCAGTAAGCTCAACTATGTGAGATTTTTCATCAGATTTAACAATTCTTCTTCTTGTTTGAACTCTTGCAAATTTATCTCCAATAATCAAATCTTTAGGATGGTTTCTAGCAAGAGATTTTGAAGGTGTTTTTGTTACACATTTTTTAGGACTTGTTTCAGCATTTTTAGAATTTGCTTCAGCTAGTTTAGGAATTTCTTATTCTACTTCAAGCTTTGTTGTTTCAAAGCCTTTTGAATTTATTTCAAGTTCAAATTCTTCTTCCTCATCATCCTGCATAGGTTCAGCATCTAAAAGCATATTTTCATCAAATTTGGCATTGACAGATTCTATAATCTTATTCAGCCTACTATTAAAGCATTTATAGGCTTTGCTATGAGTAGAGTATCCTAAAAAGATACCTTCATTAGAATTAGATTGAAAGCTGCCTAAATTATCATCATCTCTTTTGATAAAACACTTACAACCAAATATTCTGAAGTATTTAATTAAGGAAGATTTACCATACCACAGTTCATATGGAGTGAAATTGGATTTCACTCTGATTTGTACTCTGTTCAAGATGTAAATAGCTGTATGAAAAACTTCTTTCCAGTACATGTTTGGCAGTTTTGCTTCATCCAGCATAGTCCTTGCCATCTCTTTTACAGTTCTATTCTTTCTCTCAACAACCCCATTTTGTTGAGGTGTTCTAGCAGCAACATATTGTCTTTTTATGCCATGTCTTTTACAATAGTCAATGAATTCTTGTGAGGTGAATTCACCACCTTTGTCAGATCTTAGACATTTCAATTTTGAATCTGACTCCCTTTCAACCATTTTTCTAAAGATTTTAAAATGTTCAAAAGCTTCAGATTTATGGTTGAAAAAAGTAACCCATACCATACGAGAGTAATCATCAACAAATAACATGAAATAATTCTCACCATTGATAGATCTAGTCCTTGTAGGACCACATAAATCTATATGAACAAGTTGCAGAGGCCTAGTAGAAGAATGCTATTTAGATTTAAAGCTTACCTTTGTTTGCTTGCCTTTGAGACATTCTTTACAAACTGCATTTTCAGGTTTTCTTAAGACAGGCATACCTCTTACATTATGATTTTTGCTGATCCTGACCATATTGTCAAAGTTAATGTGACCTAGTCTCTTGTGCCACAACCAAATTTCTTCAACTTGACTCATTAAACACATACCTTGATTATTTTCATTACTAGATGTGTCAAGAATATTGTAAATGTTTCCCTCAGTCCTTCTTCCAGCAGCAATAAGCTTTCCAAGCTTATTTTTAATCTCACATCCGTGTGAAGTGAATAAAACATGATAGCCACTATCACAGATTTGACTGACACTTAGAAGATTGTGCTTTAGACCTTCTACATAATACACATTGTAGATAGGAGTGTCCTCATTCAGAAGAAGTGAACCTCTACCTTTGATTTGTATCAGAATTATCTCCAAACTTCACATATCCACCTACATAATCTTCAAGATTTGTGAATTTTTCTTTGTCATCAGTCATGTGGTTTGAACAACCACTTTTCAAGACCCATAAGTCCTTTTTCTTTGAATGAAAATCTGTTTGAACTAACATAGTTTGCTCTATGTTTTTGAAATTTTAAGGTTTCCAAACCTTTTTGGTTTTTTGTTGTTTAAATTGCAAATGAGCTTTGCACTGCTTAGCATAATGACCCACAATATTGCATTTAAAGCATCTGATCTGTCTAGCAAAAATAGGGTGTTGCTTATGACCAAATTTAGGTGTTCTAGGATTCATAAACCTGTAAGAGCTCACTTTGTGGCCAAATTTGTTGCAGAAAAAATAGTACCCATAAAAGAAAGGGTTGAAATTAAATGATGTTCTGTTATTCCTAAAAGGATGAACATAATTCTTATCAGAATCAAGATGATTAGATTCAAAAAATTTGTTTGTAGAAACATCATTATGCTTTGCACTATCATTTGAACATTCACCCTTCACGAACCCAATACCTGTTTTGTCCTTGTTCATTTTTTGCTTACTGAGCATGTCATTCAGTTTTAGAGTACTCTCATACTTCTCGATGGTCTTCCTAAGATCAACAATTTCATATTCAAGTTTTTGAATTTCTTGATCTTTATGATTTCAACCACTATGAAGACAATCCTCAACTCTCTTGGCTTCTTCAAGTTGAGTCTTCAAGGAGACTATTTCTTGATTTGTGAGTTGCTCTTGAGCAAGCATTTTTTTTTTGAGTTTTCTTAGCTCTTTTAATGCACATTTTAGTTCACCTTCTAGATCAACTTCGCCATCTTCAACATCATTGCTGTTAGTATCTTCTTGCTGAATGATTTCAGCCATGAATATGTT
Source organism: Sequoiadendron giganteum (assembly GCA_007115665.2). Taxonomy (NCBI): domain Eukaryota; kingdom Viridiplantae; phylum Streptophyta; class Pinopsida; order Cupressales; family Cupressaceae; genus Sequoiadendron; species Sequoiadendron giganteum. The sequence continues at coordinate 685,157,231 of CM021104.1, read as the reverse complement.
TTCATCTTCTTCATCTAAAGAATCTTCAGATTCAATGTCTATTTCATTTTTGCTGAACAAAATCTTCTTCTTTTAGAAGTTGAATTTTTGTTTAGGTCTATAGGCCTTTTTCTTAGGCAGTTTTTCAGATTTCTCATTGTCAGTATTCAGATCACCATAGGGGCACTTTGCAGCAAAGTGGCCTATTTTTCTATAGTTAAAACATTTGAAGGGAAGTTTTCCCTTATATTTTCCAGACCCCTTTTTGAGCTTTCTAACAAAGTGGGATTCTTTGGAATCAGAAAATTATGATTCAGTAGCCTTGTCTTTTTCTTTCCTTTCAGTATTAAAGGTAGTTTCTTTTGCAGAGGAATTGTTTTTACTGATTCTCATTTCATAGGCAGTCAGAGTGCCTTGTAGGGTGTCTAGGGTAAGCTAGTCAAAGTGTTTCTTCTCTTCTAGAGTAGAGACCTTAGCTTCAAATTTAGTCAATAAGGTTTTGATGACCTTAGTTACAACATCAAATTATTTTACTTCTTCTCCCAGACCCTTCATAGCATTGACAATTTCATCAACTCTCAAGAAGTAATCAGCTACTTTTTCATCGTCCTTCATTTTTATTTCTTCAAACTGGTGTTTTAGAGTGAGGACTTTCGACTATTTAACTTTTTCATTTCCTTGATAGATAGTTTGAAGTTTAATCTAGATATCCCTAGCAGAGCTGCAGTGCATGACTTTGATAAAGACATTTTTAGTCAATGCACACAGGAGAGCATGTTTTTGTCTTGCATTAGTTTCATATCTTTTCTTTTCATCATAAGTTGTGGGAAATGTAGTTGGTACAATGTACCCAATTAACACTATGCTCCACACATAGAGATCAATAGAAGTTAGATAAATCTCCATTCTAATTTTCTAGAATACATAATCAGTTCCATCAAATAATGGAGCTCTAGTCATGGATGTGCCTTCATGAGCTTGAGACATTTTGAACAGACTCCAAGGCCAGAATCAATCCTAGGTTGGATAGACCTATCAGAGGACCCTACGCTCTGATACCAATTGTTGGAGTGAAAAAGAAACTGAGAGGGGGGGGTGAATTAGTGTCATAAATTGATTTAACAAATTTTATATAAACTGAAACAAAGCATATTTATCCTCTCATTTATCAATGATTAACTCATCCATATATTGAATGCAATCACATATAACTGTGATGAGAAGTATAACAGTGAAACTTAGCATAACAAAGCATTCACATAATGAATCAGTGGAACCAAAGATAAGCAAAGTGACACAAGATATGTCGAGTGGAAAACCCTCATGGGGTAGAAAAACCACTCCTAAACTGCTGCCTTTCTAGGCTTATATTTAAAAACCACTTTTGACAATGCCTTATAGGCTGATTTCTGAGCACCAACTCAAGGAGCACCAACCCAATTTCAGTTTACCGAAAATACAATGATACATAGGATCTCTCTATTTCTTTGTTTTCTCACAAGTGCCTCTTAACAAACAATACCTACAATCCTCAAAGTTCAAGAATGAACTTCCAGAATTCTAGCCATTATCTCATCTTGAGACAACTTGATATTGAACTTATATTTCAGATTTTCAATCTCAAAAACAAAACATGTCTTCCTTAGTAGACAATACAATAGCTATGATTTTCTCACTGGTTTTCACTATCATTTCTCATTGTGCAAAAACAATTATCTCTCTTTGTTTTTCTTCTTACAAATATGTTTTAATTAAATTTCAAAAATTACAACCCAAAAACTTATCTCTTTCATTTCAAACAACAGAGGTAATTTTTAGTGTACCCAACTTCTGTTGAATCTATTTGCCAGGTATTGCAGTGATTCGGAGAAGTACTCAACATGGAGGATTGGTTCTGATAGAATGGTCAAGAAAATGTATTTTGAGAAAGAAGACTCTGAACCCTGTCCACTCAAGGAGCCTGCATGGGAAATACTATCTGGAAAAAGAATTAAACAATATATTCCATGCACCATATAAAATATCCTTAATTTCTACTGCAACAAAATGTAATTGAATCCCCATTATTGTGCACCCAAGAACAACTACCACTGAATCCAAGAGAAATAATGATATATTTTGTAGAAAGCATGATTACCCACCAACCAAAACACAATCCCTTAAAGCAGGAGAAAATAGGATATGATAATTTATCTGGGTATCTATTTTAGACTATAAGTAGCTGAAATGCAATATTTCTGACCACGAAAAAATAAACCCCATTTGAGCATTTTTCAGAAAAGAACAAACAACTGTCTTCTATTTTAGTGCCATGAGAAGTAATGGTTCCTCAAATTTCAAATGATAAGATGAATATCTGAAGTGAGTGCGAGAGAATCTGTCATGGAGAATTTTACCAACTTGGTTGAATGATAAAACAACAAAACTTCTTCCAGGTTTGAGCCTTCACCCAAAGACAAACGACTGATGAAGACACTGACCATGGCATGGATCTTACTGAGAGCTCCATTATTTGTCATTGAGTTGCAGTAAGACAAAAATGACTGAGTAACGACTGAGAGATAATTTCCATGGCAGCGACAAAGCTAGGGTTCCAAACCCACCAGCTTGTGAAACATAATAAGATTTCCCTAATCTTTCCTTTGCAAAGCAATTGATGAATTTTCAAGTACTCATAATACCATTTCAATTCCGCGGCTTCATATAATTTGACTTAATCAAATTCATCCATGGAAAAGATCGACACCATAATTAAAAACATTACGATGTGATTTCCTTGTCTTTCCAACATGCCGATTACCTTAGACATTAAGGCATTATTACTAAGAGTCGATGTCAGTCACTTGTTATAAACCAAGATCAGACATGCAAACCAAAAGGCCTTCCACAGAAGAGAAAAACAATAAAAAACAAGAGCTTTGCATGAAGATGTGCAAATTGATATATTCAGAATTAAGATATTACAAGAGATGATTTTCTTTATAAAAGCAATGTATGCAACCCTAATGTTGACCTAAAAATAGCTCAACTAAATAAAGCTTACTTATTAATTAAGTAAACTACTTATTACCTAATCAAAACCTAAGTAAAATTAATAAAGTGTAATTAAATAATTAATTACACCAACACCCTCCCTTAAGTGCAACTTAGGGAGACTAAAAAAGCATGCACCTAAAACTAAGATGAATGCAAGAAATCATGAATGTGTCCCAGAAACAAGGCCTAATCAGGTACCCATGTATAAATGCAATGAAAGAGTAAGAGAAAGAGGAGAAAACCCAGTGGGACAACCCCCCCTCAATGAGATGACTTGCTATAGAGAAGCACTGGAAGAACACTATGGAGTAACACTGGAACTTGAATCCGACAAGTAAGGAAAGATACTTCTATCTACAAGAAACCATATCAGAATCATAATAATGCAACAACAGACCCGATGCCACGGAACACTTGAAAAATCCAAACAGGAACAACCTTAGAATCTATGAAGCAACAGTAGATAAATGAATGATGTGATACTGAAATGAAGTGCAAAGATTCAAGTTGCACCCTCCCAACTGCCAAAACATCCAAGTAATCTCCAAACAACCCATCGAGAAAAATATGGACTAAGTGATCAACCTGGGATAGATACAGAGAAAGTAAATGATTGAAAAAATAGAGCTCCTTAATACCTTTCCAATGCCGCAAGAATCGTGAAAATTGGAGATCGTGGCAAAAAGTTATGAGCTCTGGAGCCATAAATGAAGATCTGACTTCAGACAGTAATAAAATGCACCAAATGCAAAATCTGATAGAAAAATTAGTACCATTGGATAGTGCTCAAAACCAACTTTCCGACAATATCTCGTTTGCCAAATTTTGACAACTGAGCGAAAAGTTATGCCCGTTTTCTCGATTCTGCTTATTTTGCAAAAAAAGGAAAAAAAAAAGCCCCCCAGAGCCGGGCGCTGGTCACCCATGTGACCCTGGCACATAATTTAAAAAATAAAAAAATTGGAAATTCCGCCGGCGGTTAGCCAGACGGCTGGCGGTCACCGCCAAACCGGGCGGGCACCGCAGCCAGCGGTTGGCGGGCTTCGTTGGAGCTCCACTCCACAAGCGGTGTGCCATTATGGCATTGCTCCACAGGCGGTGCCCCCTGTTTTAATTTTAATTTTTGGAAAAATATCGCCTCAGAGTGCGTGCTGGGGAGGCCGTTCGGCTTCCCTAACAAAAATATTTTGCCTCAAAAACCAACTGCACCAAAATCGATGAAACGAAGGGCATTTTTAGGGTTTTGGGGCACTGCGAACGTGATGGTGGTGTCCATTTTTCTCCAAGATGCTCCAAAAAATTGGCTACCTCCAGAGCATGCAAAAAAACATCGAGCTTGAAACCCTCACAGATCTGGCAAATGATGACCAAAATCTGCAAAATAAAAGTCAATCCTGACATTTTCCATCGCTCTGAATCCAATGGTGAAGCCCAATCTAATCCAAGATGCTGCATAGATGAACTCAAGGCATAAAATCCTCAAGGAACCCCAAACAAACTCTGTAATGATTTTCTCCAGAATTTGAGAAGGGGTTGCATGTCAAGGCTCTGATACCATGTTAGAAACCAAGATCAGACATGCAAACCAAAAGGCCTTCCACATAAGAGAAAAACAATAAAAAGCAAGAGCTTTGCATGAAGATGTGCAAATTGATATATTCAGAATTAAGATATTACAAGAGATGATTTGCTTTATAAAAGCAATGTATGCAACCCTAATGTTGACCTAAAAATAGCTCAACTAAATAAAGCTTACTTATTAATTAAGTAAACTAATTATTACCTAATCAAAACCTAAGTAAACTTAATAAAGTGTAATTAAATAATTAATTACACCAACATCACTTTCCAAGTGACTTGACAAGTAATTCCTCATACCTATTGTTGGCCTTAAGGCCTAATGAAATATCAAACATAAGACCTAATACATATATGACCTTTATTCAATGCCTTTTGCCATGTTATAAAGCTCGATTCAAATATGACATTTATTCAATCCCTTTTGCTATAAAAGATGCCAATTGATATCAACTTATCATATTCCCATGCAAATATCAATGTTTAAGGAAACCCGATAGGGTTTTCTTAGTATTAAATGCCAACTCCAAGTATGATTCCAAAAAATGAAGTTGTCTATTTGCATTACCTGTATGAGGCTGAAAAGAAAACACAACTTATGATGTAGATCAAAACCTTATCAACGCCATGTAACCATAGAAATCTGATCATGTTAATACCATATAAGCCTGTAGATCACCTTAGCACAATATAGCTCAAATTGTCAAACCTATCAAACTAGAATTATACCACCTGAACATAGAATCATAATCATGTAAACAAGATGCCTTGTAATCTACACATGGAGTCAAGAGATCAGTACCATCAAAACCATCATCACAATGCCAAAGCCAAAACCAAGTATGCCAAGACAAAATATAAACAAGAGTGTCAACCATCAGAATGTAACTAGTGCAACTGATAATCAATCACCAAGATGCCAAACTGAAACATAATTTTGACATCAAGGAAAAATACCAAAAGAGAAGTTTAACACGACTTTCATTGATTTGAGTCATAAAGCACATACCATTAGCACCCTTAAGTTTATAAACATTTTCATCTATCCTTCCCGCAACAACCAGAGTTCCAGAGCCTTTCCTGATCTCACAATCACCATCCTGGAATACAAGATTATACCCTTTGCTACAAATTTTTCCTACACTTAGAAGATTATGCTAGAGCCCCTTGACATAAAGATCAACATCACCTATATTATGCTTTCCATCAAAACTGATTGAACCTTTTCCACATATCTTAGCAGAATTATCATCACCAAAATTAACAAGACCTCCTTCAAACTTCTCAAGTTTAAAAAACTTACTCTTATCACCTGTCATATGATTTGAGCACCTGTTATCAACAATCTAATAGTTTTTGTCCTCTCTATCATGAAAAGTAGTCATCATAGTTTCATTATGACCTACTTCAGGAGCAACTTCCTTCATACATCTCTCAGAGTTAGAAAAATTAGTTCCAACATTTAGAGCCATGAACAAGCATTCATCATTTTTATCATTCGGGTAGTCAAATTCATCATCAGATATGTTGACATCTTCTTTAACATAATAACTTATCTTAATTGATTTACCTTTATTCTCCTTAAATCTTTCATTTGAAGCTTTGACTGAACATCTTGAAGCATAATGACCTATCTTTTCACAATTGAAACATTGGAAAGTTAACTTACCTCTATATTTTCCAATGCCCTTTTTTAATCTCCTCACAAAGTTTGCCTCTAACTCATCAAACTCATCTAGATTAGATTCCTCATTCTTTTATGCTTTGCCAACTTTAAAAAAGGTCTCTTTTCTTGAATCACTTGGACCAAACTCTCTTAATTCAAAAGTAGTTAAAGCACCAAACAATTGATCTCTAGAATAATGATCTAAATTATGAGCTTCTTCAATAGCAAAAAAATTATGACTATATGACTTGGGAAGAGTTCTTAATACCTTGTTTACCACCTCATCTTTTTCAAGTTTTCCACCAAGGCTTCTGATGGAATTGAAAACTTCATCCACTCTATGCATGTAGCCTGTAATATCATTATCTTGTATCTTCCTTAGGGTTTCAAGCTTGGTCTTAAGATTTTGCATCTTTGCTTGCTTGACCTTATCATCCCCTTCATAGACACTTTCTAGTTTCTTCCAGATTTATAGCTCATAACCTTGACAAGTTCTGAATTAGATAGACCACTCAGGAGAGCATACCTTGATTTTCCATTGTTCTCATAAGCCTTGATCTCATCATCAATTTACAATCCATTTTTAGGTATTATATATCCATCTTCAGTTGAATTCCAAACTCCAAACCCTAGGAAAAAAAGGAAACCTTCCATCATGATCTTCTAGAATGCATAATCAAATCCATCAAATAGAGGAGCCTCCTTCTTGTGCACCATCAAATCTACCTTGAGTGGTTAAGCTTTCTTCTAAGGAACCGAGCTCTAATACCAGTTTTTGAATGCACAAGACAACTAAGAGAGGGGTTGAATCAATTGTACATTAAAACATCAAAACCCTCATTAAAATTTAGATTTGTACATTAATCCCTATATTGTTAACAATATTTAAACCCTTATAATGCATTAGAAGAATATAAATATGAGAAATAATAATGAAAACGCATCCATACACATGAGAACACCAAATTTACGTGGAAAAATCAAGAAGGGAAAAACCATGATGAGGATTAGCTCACAATATAAAGTGACTGTAACACCAAATACAATTGGCTCACTATCAAAGGGCTCACTACCAAATTAGAAAGAATAAGATAGAAGATTGTTATAATGAGAAATTCATCTCAAAAAAATAAAGCATAGCCACCACTACAACTATGCACCATTAGTTACCTTCGGGTCATTGCTATCAAAACTTTAGGTACTCTACAAATGTAGACCCTTCTGCTCACTGTATTGGAGTCACAGGCATTAAGCTCACACTTCAAATCTCTAAATCTGATTGAATTCACATCTACACTCTCTTCTCCAATAATTCACTTTGCCTTTATACCATTCACAACCTTAAAAACATCTTTCAAGGTTGTTTATGCACCTCAATCGTGCAAATTCAAATTAGGTCAGCACCAAAATATTCTTGTGTTGGAGAGGAATGAAGGCAGACCACATCAAACCTTAACTTAGACCTAAATCCACATATACATCTCATGCCACACTTCCACAAACATCAAAGCATATGTGCAATCAGTGTAAAAACCCAAGGTCGATTGAACCTATGTTAACACCATTAAACATTTAAGTACAAGATTCCTTAAATATAAAAATGATTCATGGACCACACACAACACTTAAACATAATCTATAATATTCTATCAACACCCTGAAATCCAAAAAATCCTTCGCAACATCATACACCTACAAGATATATTCATTTTGTATACCTAGTTAACCTTCTACACACTATAACTCATGAATCCAACCTTGAGTAGTACCAAAACTCAAAAAACTCTGAGTGAAGATAGATATGAAAAATATAACCACACTCCTAGATCCACACGGCTAGAAACCACAATGTAAAGAAATGTGAAGCAAAACCATTTCTCCGAAACAACATTTCATCACAGTTCACACACTAGTGAACATAATTTCTTCTGCCAAAGAATCCAGACCTGAAACTTTAGATATAACACCTCTGAACACCTTTGATCAATATATCTAAACCACAAAACTAGATCTTCAACCATGTAGAACTGCAAAGAAAAACACTGAACACCACTTTTCCACACTGAGCACTCTTTACCACACTATTTCCTCTTTTATTTATATTTTCTCAAAAGCACTTGGAAACCAAGCAACACAAGCACAATCTCAACATCTGGAACACCTTCTCAATATCTCAACCACACAACAGGTTGACATCAATGAGACTAATAATGACAACATAATGAAACCAATCAAAGCCTCTCCATAGGTTGACATCAATGCAACAAAAAAGATCCATTGATATCAATGACAACACAAAATTCCAACACAAACTTGGTCTTGTAAACCCACTTACAAGGAGTGAATCCCTTATATTTTGGTAGTTGAACAACTCCCAAGTTTGATTCTTCATGAAAGAACCATATTAACCTTGCATTTCTACTTCTCAATTTGGATTTCCCTTCACTTGTACATCTCTATATTATGCAAATATTATACCTTATCCATTAACCTATGGTTTACAAATTGACTTTTCATATTTCTCATATCTAAAGCACATACCTCCATTGAAGCATCATGAAGGATCTACTTGGCCTATTTAGTAAATTTTGTGTCACTTATAGAGACTTATGATCTCTCTTATATAGAATCTTCCCCTTCTTCAACTTGTTCAATAATGATACATATATTCCCCTATTATTCATATTCTACAAATTCAACATCAAGGAACCTTGAGTGGTGCAAAACACTAGGATCTAGTATATTGGGAAGCATGGTGTACTTGTCACCTATTCAATTTCTCCCTTCATTAAATTTGCCTCAAATGATTATATTTTAAAATAAAATCTCATTGATTATATTTTAAAATCAAATCTTATAGTCTGCAAGATTTGGATTTTTTGTTCTATAATTGACAAAGATAAACTTTTGACTCTTCACATCAAGTTTCTTCTTAATCCCAATAAGAACACATGTATAAGAAACACATTGAAATATTTTGAAGTGAGACAAGCAAGACTTGTTTCCATTCCATTTTATTTCAAGAGTCATTTCCCTGCCAACCCTTGTTGGAACTTGATTGTCAATATAACATGAACATTTCAATACTTATGCCCAATAAGTGTTAGGTAACTTTCCAACTTGAAACATACACCTAGCCATCTCTGTGAGTATAATTATTTCTCTTACCTATCCCATTTTTTGTAGCTTATTAGCAATAATTAGTTCTCTCTGAATCTTGTATTGCTAAAGGAAGTTTATAACACTTAGTTGACATATTATGTTGCATTATCTATTAAAAATTCTTGACCATTTTACTAGATTGGCTCTCCACATCTACCTTGAAGACCTTAAAGGTAGAAAGAACATCATTCTTATTTTTCATTAAGTAAATCCATGCATTTTTGGTAAATTTTCTACGAAAGACCAAAACATAAAAAAAATTATGAGTTTACTAGTTGTGGACCCTTCAATTAATTGTGCATCAACTAAAATTTCTCTTATTTTCTATGTACAATTTTCTTATCAAAGAGTTCCTTGTCATCGTGCACAAGCCCTTTGAAAACACCCTTCAATGTAGTGACATATGGAAGAACATGCACTATATTGTGCCTCTTTAAGAAATGAATACTTTGCTAGTTAAAGTGTCCCAACCTCTTATGCTACAAATTAATAACAAAATGCATTAAAGAAATCAATGCTTGATTCTGCTAACCATGAATTTTATCAAAATCCACTAGTTATCCTCTGAAGTACTAGTGGAACAACAAAAACTATTCTTTGGATCCTTAAATTAACACTTGTTTTCAATAAACTCAATCTTGTATTCATATAAATAATTTTTTCTCATTGAAAACAATATATTCACCCTTCCAAGATCTTATAAACATTTTTAAAGAAGCCAATCTTGAATTTCATTGTCCCCATGGTAAGCACTAGTGCTAAATGACTATCATTAACCACACCATTTTGGCCATTGCCTCCTTATTTCCATGAAATAAATATCCTTTTCATGGCTAATAAACTTGTGTGTACGTATATCAAGAACCAATATCACCATGCCACTAGCTTCATCATAGCTATAAATAAACAATCTACAACTTTTACAACAAACCCATCCATTATTTACTTTCTTCATTATGTTTTGCAAGACAAACTAGACATTTTGGTTTGGTATTATTTTTTTCTAGTATAAGAATATCCTGCTAAATTTGACTTGTTCATCTAATCATCTTGATTATAAGATTGATTATTATCCTCATCCACTTTCTCTTGACCTTTCTCCTACTTATTCTTTTCATTCTTCTTTTGAATTTTTTTCTTCTAATATGTGGAGAACTTTGATGCAGCTATAAGGTCTTATGGGGATGAGGAACCAATTAAATCCAACTATTTAAATTTATGTTCTTCTACCAATACCTATTTCTTGAGTGCATTTCATGATGTGTTATACATTTTATTATCATCTTGGATGAGAGTTAAGAAATTAATAAATGACATGTAAGAAAATTCTCTAAAACTAAGATGTGCATTAGTTTATCATCCTTCCAAGAATTTTTTCATAAAACCACAAGATTAGCCATAAAATCTTCCAACTTGTTCAAGTAGAGAAGGATATTGTGTTCACTCTTAACCTTAAGGCTACCTAGAGTCACAATTAGATTCACTAATTGATAGGTGTCACTAATCTTGTACATATTTTTTCATTTCCTCCCAAATCATGTGTGGAGTGTCACACTTAATGAGTTGTGACTTAATGGGAGTAGCAACATACCTCAACAAAATTTCTCTAATTTTTTGACAATTCAAACCTTGTTGATACTACACCAAATTGTAGTTAGGTAACTAAAGTAACTTAGTTGAATGTTGATTATCAATATCCCAAAACACTTATTCCAAGAAACTAGTCTTTGATTGGGAAAAGTGATAACACTCTTCCCAATTTGGTTAGCAAGATTAGAAATGACCTCAAATCCACTTGAATACAAAACCTAATAGGAAGAGTTAGAATGGAAGATTAGGGTTCTAATCCTTGTGGGTGAATTATGATGTGTTGATCTGATAAGTGGTTTGGATGATTGTTAATTGGTTGATCTTGAATGATGCAATGAAATGACTCTGTAAACTATGAAAATGCAACAGTTTGTTATGATTTTTGACAAATTTAATGTAACAAGACAAAAACAAAATCCAAAAATGCAGAAGGTAGACACATAGGAACCTAGGAATTAGCTAGTCTAGGGTGCAGTGTGCCTTGGATTGTCCTCCTTATTTTCTAGATCTGAAAGTGTAGGCTTGAAGACACTAGTTTTTAGCTTCTATCCTTTTGAGCTCACAGTCAAAACTTTTCTCGTTGATGAGAAAATCCAATTTTGTGGATTGAAAACTTGTAGGGTTTAAGTGTATGAATGAACAAATAGCCTTAAATATTCCTCTAATCCACTTTATATATGCAACTTGCACACATGGAAATAGGGGAAAGGTTGTGCCATATAGGGGCTTTCTGAAGTCAAACCTCGTGTTGGTATTTCTACCTCCACAATGGAAAATTATGATATAAAAGGGAGCTTATCCTTGGTTGGATAGAGGCTAATGATAAAAAAGTAATGAATTGACAACTTGTTGCAGCTCACCACTCAGATATAATCTCCTAGATGTACTGAAGTCACACTCCTCTCCTTCAAGGATCCATTATTGCTTCACTTGAATCGATTTTAATGCCTACAAGAGTTAGTGCTCACAAACAAAATGCATGCAAAACATGAACAAAACTAACATAACACATGACATTATTCTTCAATGATGAAATGCTGCAATAATCTTAATAATTATGCTCTTGACTGCTCTTGAATGATTTTAGGATGCTCAATTTGCTCAATTAAAGTGTTATGTGCGCTTCTTCTGAAACTGCTTAATGTTTCAAATGTTGAAAATAGCTTGTATTTATATACAATTCTTCTAATTTCCTAAAAATAAAACATTGACAATCGACAATTGAAATTGGAAATTCAAATAATAAATTACCGACATTGACATATTTAAATTTGGAACCAAATTAGGTGGTCTAGGGCGCAGTGCGCCCTAGACTAGATCCACTTTTTTCGAGATCTAAAAGTGTCGAGGGAAAATATTAAATGCATAGTTTGATTTCTCATGTTTTATTTTCCAAGAATGTTTATAAAATGGGTAATTAATGCATGCTTAGGTCCAAGCACATGGGGTGAGAAAAGCCTAGTCTGAAATTATCAAGGGTGACAATTTTTTATGTTACAACTAGTTGTCATTCCATGTTTCCATTCAAGCCAATTCTAATTGTAAATGAGAACCAATTGATCCATGGTTCTATGCCAAGTGTGATAGGTTTCAAATGTTTCAGGTTTTTCCTTATCATTATTTAAAAATCCATTATCACTCCAACTATATCACTCTCATATTTCAATATATTTATAATTGTGGTTAAATTTTTTATCCAATATGCCACACCTTCCTATATACTCATCGGTGCATGAAAAATTTATGGCACATAAGAGAAATTCTCTCAATATACCCAACCTTTTGATATACTTGTCACTTGATAGTACATGGAAGTACAAAGTGGTACAAGAGAGTATAATGGCACCATAAGAAATGGTATATAAAGTTCTAAATTATATCTAAGGCCTAAGTATTGTATTGGTAGTGTTGGAAGACTAAAATCACCAAGAGGAGGCGGGGTGAATCAGTGATTTATAAAAGTCACAAGCTTTTTACAAATCCAATGATTTAATTGAATTTTAAATCAAAACACCAAATGGCAATTCATAGAACAAATTTGACTTGTGCATGAACAGTATTGTGTTTGCATGAACCATGAATTAAACATATAACATTAACAGAGGTTGAACTTAACACTTACACATGTATCAAAGCTCACATTAAATCAGAACCTTTTATGCATAAAATTTGACATAAACATTGGAAGATATGAAAGACTGATAATTAACAACCATTCAATGCATTTAATGACACATTAAAACCAGACAAATAAGAAAAGTCACACATATAAAACAATCACATAACATAGTATATGTCCCGAGTGGAAAACCCTTGTGGGGATAAAAACCACTCGAAAAAAGATGCCTCACTGGCTTAAACTAAAAAACTCACTGTTTACAATGTCTCATAGGAAAAATTCAAAGCACCCACTCTAGGAGCACCAACCCCTTACAATCTTTGGGAGCACCAACCCCTTATACATTTAGGAACACCCATTCCAAGGAGCACCAACCCCTGTGGAAAAACTCAGAACAATAATATATTAGAGGATTACTATATTTCATTCAATTCATGTATTACTTTCATTTTAATACATTTAATATCTTAAAGATTCATTTTGGAATCTCTAAAATATTGAATATATTAGTAATACAAACTATTTCGTATTATGTTTGCAAAACTTCAATCACACAATTCTATTTTCACATCCTGCATAATAACTCTGTTAAAAGAATCAAGCTTAAAACAGTGATCAACCACTGTTTATATAAGTATACAAAAATTTACATATGCTGCCATCTATCTTTCATCAAAACATTTAGATATAACTTTTAAAATTGATTGCAATAACTATTTCTTCAAGATACCCATATATAATGACAGGTAAGCTACACATTACTGCATTTGACAACAAAATAGTTATAAAACACATTATCTCTTTACCCATTGTCAAAAATAAACCAAAACCCTGAAAAACCAGTCAAGGGTTTCAAAGAAATAGGTGTCATTAACCTCTGAATCTGCAAAACCATTTCCTTAACAAATTCCCTTTGAATAAAAACAGATTTCTACATTCTTAACCACCTACTTAAATAATTTTTCAAAGATCGTAAGCTGCAAGAAGAGCATTACCTGATTCAATGAAAAAACAAACCAAAAAGTATGCCTTAAAAACCTCATAACCGTCCAACTGGTAGAAGCCAACTTCCATTGTCATTTCCTTGTCCAAACACCCATAGTCACATCTTTTTCAAGCTCAAAGTCATTCCATATGTCGGCCAAGCTCATACAGTGAGCTAATTTACATAACCATAGCATGTTGGCTAAGAAAAGCTAAATGAATTTGCAGACAACAGAATACCATGGCGGCTAGGGTTCCATAATACATTTTTCCCTAATCGAGCTTCAGGTTTTCAAAGAATTTGCATATGATAATGATCATTTGGGTATGTGCAGGATCATCATGGAAAAAATAGGCCCTTAAGTGGCAATGAAAATTCAAAAAAACCAAAGTTGGGCAACTTGACGTAAAAATTTGAATAAGTTATCTATATTATTTCAAAAATATGTAAAAATAAAATATGTGGAAAATTGAATGTAGTTTCTAAACTACTAGGTTAATTTTTCTATAAAAAATATATATTTGGTGAAAAATTGAAATTTTAATGCAATAGTACTTAAATTTCAGGGAAAAAATAAGAAGTAGGTGTCTGTCTGACCACCCTAACCATAATAAAATGATAATATTTTTTTTATAATATTTTAGATGTAAGTAGATGACTCATGTCCAGATGTGATGCATATTTTTTTGTAATTTTTTTTCAAGTAAATATCTAATTATGAATTTTTTATTACAACTTTTAAAAAATATAAAAACTCGTATGTCTGACCACCTTAACTTGGTCAAAACTTCATGAAATTCATTTTTTTTTTAATCCCATAGTATGCGAAGCATAAAATGTGACACATGTTTTGGATTCAAAAAATGTGATACCGTTTGAAAGCTATAGATGTTTTTCTATTAGGCTGTCAATCAAGACTTTAGTTGTAATTCTAATAGAAAATGAATAATAATTATTTATTAGATTCAAAGTAAAGTATAATTTATATTGGTAGAACGATGAGAAGCTCCTTTACAAACCCTTTTCGTTTCATCAATTTTGGGTAAAATAAAAGTCATCAGCCACATGGGCGAAGTTTGGAAAAGCAAGGTAAGTTGTTAAACACGTTTTTCATGTTGACTTCTTAAGATTGGCAGGTCTGAACCAAATTCCAAAGCAAGCCCGAGCCTAATCCCTGGGCATTAAATTTTGTGTCATCATATCGGATATCTTATTCAAATCGGATATTCGATTTGAATCTGATATCTAATATGTTTTAGATATGAGTTTTAAAAACTTTATACAATTTTTAATATATGATTTCAAAAATGCAATAAAGTTTATAACTTAATATATATAATATACAATATAGTTTATAATGTAATATATAATATATAATTTATGATAATCTCTTACTGAATTATATATTTAATATATAATATATTATATTATTATGTATAATATTTAAATATTTTAGTTAATCTATAAATATTTAAATATATATATATATATATTACTAATATATAAAATATTTAAATATTATCTCTTTCCCTCTCTCTCTCCCAAGTCTCTCACTCAACCACTCCTATCTCTCTACCCTCTACCATCTCTCTCTCTCTCTCCCTCAACCCTAAA